>JBCJKH010037541.1:0-12268 GCA_039877255.1 Loriculus beryllinus | reverse complement strand
GTGTCCCTGCTTATGGCAGGGGGGTTGGAACCAGATGATCTTAAGGTCCTTTCCAACCCTAACGATTCTATGATTCTATGATTCTAAGAGGGAGAAGGAAGTATTTGTGGGAAATATATCACTATTTATCTCCAAAACCTTTTGTTAACTGGATAGCATTTTCAGTTATTTCTTTTTAAAACACCACTTACTATGGCCCTGTGCACAATCTGCTTACTCACTAGAGTAGGTATACTCAGAAAGCACCCAGTCTGTAGACCACAGCTGGAGAAGGCTAGTCTACACCCCATAACATCCAGTGCAGGAGCTGCACCAATCACTAGGAAACTTTGTCTTGTCCTTTGCAAGTGTAAAAGGCACCAAACTACTAAACAATGAAAGAACCCTTCAGATACATTCAAGTTCATATTTGCATTTGCTAAAAATCCATACTCTTTACATTTAATCGAGTGATTTAGGGCCTCCTCTATCAACTGTTTCCCTCCTATACTAACCCTAGCTCATTTGTAACCTGAAGCAATTAAGCCTACTCTCAAGATCATTGATAAAAACGACATGGCACTTTAAAGCCAACACAATCTCTACAAGATACCACTAGAAAACACATCTCAGCAACTATTCCCCCTTCAGAATTACAACGGGACTCTCCATCACACATAAACAGAAATCAATATGACACTGCATATGCTGTCATTCTGGTTTTTCCTGGAGAAGCTGTGCATGCCAAATAAAATGCCTTACACAAATAAATAAGTACAATTTTTAAATTATAAAATGTATGAAATTCACCACAGAATTACAAGTCAGCTTAAAGGAACCTATTTTTATTTAACTGAGTGAAATTCCTACTTCCCTTTAGTTCTTCCATATTTGAATCTTAAGTAAACAATTGTGTGGCATACAGAAAAGCCTTAATCACCTGCAATATCCAGTATATCTTGTAACATTACTTTTCCTTCAACCCCTTGCTTCCTTGGTGTTCTCAAATGCAATTAATATTACAAGTCCAGTGAACTCTACTGGCAACCCTTAAAAATCTTGACACTGCTGATCATAAAACATCCAGATTCAACGGCTGCTCCAAAATTAGTTTTCAAGTACTCTGCATTACAATATTATCGTCATTTGGCATCATGTGTCTCTCAATTACAGAGCAGAAATACCTATCTGACACTTCTCCTGTGCTGGCACTCTTAAAACAATTCTTAATCTCTCATCCAGCAACACAGTCAAGTCAGGAAAGAAGAGGCCAGCAGAAAAGCATTAGATTGTTCCAGTAGTTGCACAGAAATAACATAAATGAAATACTGTTTTGCTTTTAAATGAAACCAAAGAGCCTAAACATCAGTCAAACTTGAATGCTGCAGCAGGTGAGATGTCGATCACTTGATAAGACAAAAAGAAGCGAACACAAAACCCAACCCAAACCCGTTTTGAAGCACTCCCCAGAAGCGCAAGACCCCTAACATGCAGCAGCAAACAGCAATTACTCAAAATCAAACTGTTCATAAAGTTATGTCTGTTGCAGACTCAGTAAACAATTTGCACTTATGCTGGCCTTTGTATAGTAAAGACTGAGTATCTGATTCCAAGGTCTGTAGTACTACAATTAAAAGTGAAGATGGGAAAGAAAATTGGGTATCATCACAACTATACTCCCAGTAAACAGAAAACATAGCTTATCCTCTCTTATTGAAGGAAAGCCCAAGTAAAATCTATTCTTTACTGAAAACACATGAGGAGAACAGTTACCTTAACCAGCTTTGCTAGTAGATAGGCATTTGCATAATTCTGTGTAAGAGTCCAGATAACCACTTAAGATTCTGGATGCAAAAAACCAACCAACCAAAAAAAACCAAACCACAATACCAACCAAAACCACCCGAGTGACCTCTTCTGCAAGGCTAGCTTCTATTTGTGCTGTTATAACACTATTTTTTCCCTCCACAGCTCTAACTCTTAAATCTAAGACCTTACAGAATGCTGTTAAGACAATCCAGTATAGAGATACAACCTTAGTATTAGCTGCAAATTATTGCTCTCTCAGCACAAATTCTTTCAATATTAAAAAGCTTATTACACTATTTCTTTGAGCAGTGCTATAAAAAAAAAAAGTGTACTTTATCTTTGTGGTCACAATGAATCCCTCTATTCCCAAAGCCACCATCAATCTGTCATCTTAGAACAACCTAGCAGCAATTGTTTACAACATAACATGTCCACACACGCATGTTTACCCAGTACTCAAGCAGATGAAGGAATTTTGCTAAACATCTTATGTAAAATAGGTGTGTGTGGTTTGGTTCCCCCCACGCCCACCCCCCCCCCTTTTTCAAGGCCCAAATTTTATTTTCAGGAGCACACTGATATGGTCTGGAAAACAGAAGTTAAAGCTGAACCCATTAAGTATCCAAAAAGCTAAACACACACTTAGCACTTTAGGAGACAAAGTGCAAGGAATTCCGTGTCTTCTGTAACATATACAACAACAGGCTGTGAAGATGTGGAGACAAGTACATGTGACAGCAACTGGCAGCAACGTAACTGGCAATGACTGATTCAGACAATATGGAACTGTACATGTACCATTTAAAAAAATTCTTATTTGCGACACGACAACCCTTCACAGCCTCTATCCCTATTTGGGATTCACCAAAACTACAGTGATTAGTTATATGCATCTGCTCATGGCAAATGAAGGTAAACTGTCATGGAAAAGAACAAATGATCAGAGGTTTGTAAAAGAAACCAATGGCTAAATGTGTAATTTCAGCAGCCATAAAACAGAGAAGGAGAACTCAGGGGGGAGGAGGGAAAGAGATAAAGATCAAATGTTGGCTTCCTATGTGAAGTAAATAGACATCTTTCTGGGCACAGAAACACAGGTGGTGTGAACTACCTGAATACTCATTAGCAACTGTTGTTACCATAGGATACTTGACTGTACGTGGACATTACCAACACCCCACACACTAACAAAAAAAATGTGATGTGTAAGCAGTTAATAAGCAAGAATGAGAGCCATAAGCCTGAGCTATTGTATGAAAAACAGCCATCCACGGTGGTTATTTTAGGTACCAAGCATATGTTCCAGGATTTGTTGGATAGATGTCAGCATCTAAAATTTAACATGGCCTAGCAGTGGGTTTTTTTCACTCTGTAGAAGGCCATTTAAGCACATCAGCAAACTAAAAAAAAATACTGCAGAGATAACCTGCTTCCTGATACACACACACGTGTTCTTTTTACTTGCACGTGTCCACACTGCACTTTCTCTACTTTAGCTGACTTACCTTAACTCAGTACACAGGCACCAAAGGAGAGAATTCAGATGAATTCCAACCTGTATTTTTCCATTATTTTTTTACTATAATAGTATATACTTTACTGCACCTTCTTAAAAATGTCTTTCTTGTATAATTGTCTATTCAATGATAATGTAACAATTTAGATAAAACCAAATTAATATCTAAGACAAGTAGTTACAACAAAGCTAACCACCCTACTAGAAAACAGGGCAATCGCTGCACTGATTATTCCCACTTTCAACATTTTTGCCATCACCAAACTTTGGACTTAACCGAATAGCAAACTGTCTTATTAATATACTTGGACAAGTTGAAAATCCAGGTGTTACTGGCTTCTGAATTTTACCCAAACAGGAAACTTAACAGATGTTTTATAAATGACAGCAATGTAAATGCACCTTTTACTTTTGAAAGTAAAAACTGTAAACATTTTGTCTTCATACGAAAGATAAGAATACTATGCTAATTATGGGGAACCATACTGAGAATCATGAAAAATAGTATGAGAATACCAAAACCTATTTCTTGATTAGAACCCTATACCAGCAATAGCCAGATACACACATTTCCCAAACCAGCACTCCCGACCAAGCATTTACAGGTGAAGACTGACACCTAATTTTTAAAACTGAATATTTACTAAGGAAACCCAAAGTTACCTATCTCTCCTGGTGCACTGGGGAAGCATCTTCACATCTCAAACAATGTGTGTAGCAATACAGCCAGTAAAAAGTTGAGAGGCTCTAGTCTATAAACCAAACTGTCCTCACGCTCAACTAACTGAGCAGTAAAATAGTAATATTAGTCCCATATTAAAAAAAAAAAAAGATTTCATATATAGAAAAATCTTCAGTGCACTTCTATTAATAAAAATCTTCACTATAAAGAGTAGGCAATAATTAATTCATTTATTGACTGGAGTACCTTACAAAGACACACACAGCAGAATATCCAACTGGGCCCTAATCCCTGACTCAGTCTTTTAGGGGCCACTCAGCGCAAAGAGCGGTAATTAAGAGCTAGCAAGAAATTAAGGCAGAGCCATGCGAAACCACGACTGCAGTGCTGGACGGCACACCACCGAGGCAACACCTCTCTCTACCAAGAGTGCCTGGGCAGAGCAACGCTAAACGAGAGCCCTGAATACGAGGCCGGTACCCGCCCGCGCCGCGGGGTCCAGCAGCTCATGTTAGCCGCCCCCCGCCCAACCCTGGGCGGCGGGGCCCGCAGACGCCCCGGGCGGCGCTGCGGGGCCGGGCGGCGCGGACCGAGCAGGCAGCGGCAGCCGTTTGCCCCTTCAGCCGCGGCCCTCCCGCCTCCGCGCGGCGCCCAACAGCCCGGCCGCGCCCGGCTCCACAGCGCGGCCTTCCCTTCTTCTGTCTCCTTTCGCTTCCCGGGAACCGGGGAGCAGCGCTCCTCCCTCCCTGCGGGGCGGGCAGCGCAGGCCGCGGCCCCGCCGCGGGCCCCTCGCCGGCGGATTAGGAAAGACGCCACACGGCGGCGGCCCCCTCCCGCCGCCATGGCCGGCCGGCCGGCCCCTCCCGCGAGGCGCCGCGGCGGTTACCTCCAGGTCGCGGCCTTTGTTCTTGAAGTTCTTCAGCCGCTGGTTGTCCAGTTTCTCGTTGTCGGCCATGGCGGGAGGGGTGGGGTGGGTGGGAAGGAGCACGGCTCCTCCGCCTCCTCCCGGGCCCGTGCCCCTACCCGAGCCCGCCGGAGCCCCCCCTTCCCGGCGCCGCTGCGGCCGCCGAGCCCGCTTACGCCTCAGCACTCGTTCTGTCGCCTCACAGACCCGAGCAGCCGACGCGGTGAAGTGTCGCTGCCGGCCTGCTCGGGGCGGCGCTGCCCGCTGCGCCCGGCAACCGAACGTGCCGGTAGCGAGGAACGGCGGGAGCGGGGGGAGGGGACGGGAAAGAGGGGGCAGCCTCGCTCTAGGCCGGCCGGCCGCGCCCGCCGATTGGTTGCGGGACCCGAGCCCGGAGGCCAATAGGAGAGAGGAGGCAGAGGGAGTGAGCTGCGCGCGGATGTGACGCGCACGCGGAGAGGGAGGGGGGGTAAAGGGAGGGAAGAGGTGCGGGCTCGATGGGTGCGTTCCGGCAGGCCCGCCCAGCCGCCGCCATCTTGTGTGCCGGGGTTTCCCGGGGCAGCGGGAGGAGCGGCCCTGCGCTCGCAGCCGCGCGGCGCTCGCTGCATCTTCAGGCGAGAGGCAGGAGCGCCGTGTCCTTCGGCCCGCTCCACTTCGCGTTCGCCCCCGTCAGGGGACCAGCAACATCGCCTGGCAGTGTCCGGCTTTAACGACAGTTCGGGAAAAAAGTATTAATAAACGAAGGGTCTTTTAAAATAAAATTGTTCCGCTTGGCGGCCGCGGGACGGCAGGAAAGGGGGTACCCCGGCTGCGCGGGAAGGACGTACCCGGCTCCCCGAGCCCCCCGAGGGGAGATGAGACTCGGTGTCACGCTTGTGAAGTTTCAGATAGTACTTGGTGAAGGCTGAGCTCTAGGAGCTGCTGCAGCCGGCACGTTGGGTACGGTCCGGGTTTTAATCCAAATCACCAGACTTTGGCCCTAAACACAACTCATTGTGGAAAGTAAATGGAGCAGGGCACAGGATACAGCAGCAGGTATTTTGACAGCCTCGTTGGAGACGTGAACAAGCTCTCCTCAAGAGATAACATTCTCTGTTATGCAGGTGTGTTTTCAGGACTCTGCTTTATTGGGCGATAGTCTGATCTGTTCTGTACAGCAAACGTGGACACAATCCACAAGCAAGACTTAATAGGAATATTTCTGGTAGGGATGATCTGCATTAGGAGCAAAACTACTTTTCAGTAAGATCAGATTCCGTGGCTATTTCTAGTTTCTTAAAGTGACGGAAAGAGGTCATGTTGGCTTATTTGGGTCCAAAATAGGTTGTTGTCGTCTTTTGGACTCTCCTATCACAGAATTTTTTACAGGCCAACGTCTTACCAGTTTGTTGATGACAGGGTTAGTGGCGGCCGATTTTGGTCAGTAATAAATGCTGTAACTCATTGTCAGGTGAGGGTGGTGGACACTGTTTCCAAACTAATTATGAGGCTTTCACCAGCTAAGCTTGTCCCCTTTGAGTGCAGTCATCAGGGTTACATACGTTTGTAAACTCCCTTCTAGGACTTAAAACTTCATTCCAGGTGCTTTATAGCAAGCAACATTACTTCTGTGTTATGCAAACTGTGGTGAGCTGCAGAAAGGCATTCCTGAGTTTGTATTGAGCATAGCAGCAAAGGGATCAATGCCATGAAAATTCCATAGATGTGCTTTGTTTGAACATAACCCAAGACATTTTGTTTACACCAAATACGGAGTCTATCAGAGTATGTGCCTGTCTTTATTCAGGTAAATCCTATCTATAAAAAATTACTTATTGGTAACTCACATCTGATAAATGCCTGTTAACTGACTGCTAAGAAATACCAAGACATCTCCCACTCAATAGCTTTTCTATGCTGCAGGTGATTTGACTACAGAAAGTTTCTGGAAAGGTAGAAGGATCAACAGGGAAACAGTGGTTTATTTGCAAAATATCCAGTGCTTTTTACTCTCAAAGCTGAGAATAAGGTAAAAAGCTAGGTAATGGCCTGTGGCATTACCTCAAAGCTAGGTAATGCCTGTGGCATTTGGGACTCAACTTTTTAACTTGTGAGGAAAAGATGCTCGGAGTAATACCTGTTCCTTCCAGTCATCCACAATATTGGAAATATTAGGATATTAGAAAAAATATCTGGAATTAGAATATTAGGGGGAAAAAAATCTGCTATCCAAACTGTTTAAGCTAACCTGGTTAATGTTTATGCACGTGAGGTAAAGAGGATTGAAAGAAATAGATACAGAGCAGAGGAGATGGTAAATTTTTTCCTACTTTTATGACTTGATCCAGAAAAAAAGTACCTATGCACTTAAGTAGAAGCACTCACTGGAATGTAGACAGCCTTGATCCTGCACATAGCTTGTACTCAGTCTTAATGATCGGAAAATTAAGGCAGGGGTTGTGGGGATTCTTGTGTTAAGTCCTGTGCTGATAGAACTCTTGCTTCACCAGCTGCCTTAAGATTTTCTATGATGCTTGTACAAAGTCAGTACATAGAGTGATACAGATTCAAACTAATGAGAGATGCAGTGTCCCAAGTGTGTAAACTAAGTGACTTATGAATATCAGAAAAGAGAACTTAACTTATTTCTTTGTGAAAACATGAATATTATGATTTTTGAGACTACAAGCGACTGTGTTTTACCTCTAGGACATTTATGGGAGGATGAGACTCCATTCTACGTAGAAAGAGTTCTTGTCAAGACTGAAGGTGTCAGAAATTGGAGTCAGAGTCACCACAGCCACATCTGTTGCATAAATGTAGTAGCGATATCTCAGCAATATGAGGAATATAAATTAGTCAGGGTTAGTTAATCCTGATGGTCTTCCATATAGGCATAGCTACTTGGCTACCAATCTGTACACCATTTTGTTGTAGGTACAGAAACCCTTTCACTTTGCACTGTGGGTATACAGAAAGACGTTCTCTTGACATGGCTATTTACATTTTAAAAAACAATGCAGTTTGCCCATTTGGCAATGTTTTAGAAAACTGCACGGAGAAAGAGAACAAAGAGCATCTCTTTAGCCAGTGCTATTGCTCATTGGTATTTTGGTTGGTATCACAGCACAGCTGCCTTAAGAAAACAAGATACTATACAGGAACAGCTATTGCAATATCAAAACCTCACTGTTTTGACATAAAGGTATGCTGTCTTTCAGAAGGAAGCCTTTAGTAAAGAAATAAGAAAAATATTAAAATACCTGAAAAGTAGAAATGTGTGAAGTCTAGGAAAGAAGAAATTCTATTGGCATTTTCAATTTTAAATCAGTTGAATAGAACTGACAGGTAGTTTCTGATTACTCTTAGCTTCTGCACTTATGATTTAAGAAAATGATCTGCACATAAAATATTTTGCATCATCAAATCAGCAGTGTTTTATATTTGATATGGCTTTTGTGATGTTATTTTGTAACCCTTTATTTACACCTGAATGGTTTGAATTAACTGAAGTAAACCAAACTACTTTTGATTTTATTTGCAGGAATATTTTCACGGTGGTTCCTTTTATGATTACAAATTGTGTTGTATGTTTCACAGGGACATGCAAAATCCTACATGTGTTTTATTCTCTGTCATCTTTGGAATTGCCCTAGGTGAACATATCCACTGTAATCACAGAGTTGGTATGACACATACTGTTACACTGGCAACGATGATCTGACACTTTTTGCTGAATCACAGCTTCTTACGGAATAAGGGTATGAAATCCAGAAAGAGATACCTAAAACTAACAAAAGTTAACTAATAACTATTACAAAAGATGTGAAAATTCAGGATACAGCACTATGATTCTGTTATTCTGACTGGCTCATTAGTTGTACATTTGAAGTTCAGCTCCTCCTGAGGAAATTGTGCACCCATTGGAGGAAATACAAGAATTTTAACAAGTAAAATTGCTCTACAGTTTTGTCCAAAAATATACATAAAAGTATTGTGGAGTTACATAATGGCATAAGTCCTCAATCTTAAAATTAAAAAGTTATTTTACAGATCAATAATTTGCCACTTCGCTGTAGTGTCACTTCCTTTAAGGAATAATTTAAGTGGCCCTGAGAAACATTTTTGCAGAATAAGTTTTAAAATTCTGTGGCCCCTAAAAGGTTTCTTTGTGAATCAGTCCCGTAAAGCACAACTGAGACTCAGCAGAACATGGTTATTACTAATGAAATCAGACTAGTACATTGGTTCCAGAGCATTACATTCCTGACCATGCCTTGAGGATATAACTAGTCAGGCTGTGAAGGTAAGAAACATTTGGTGTCTAAGACCCGAGCCAGAAGTTTATGAAAAGAAAGAAAAACCCTTCTCCTCCACCACTGCTCCTTTCATAGTTACCTTTTCTATGTCTTTGCTAACCCACACATACACGTGCTCGTTCCACTGTCACCGTGCTTAGCACTGACTGATTACCTAGCACGTGGCTTGGGAAAGATGGAATCAGAAAGCCAGCACATTCTCTAGCAACCAGAACTGACTCAATGCCCTAACTAGTGACAATGACCTTTTAATGAAGTCATCTCTCTATTGACCTTCCCCCTGTGTTCTTGGAAAAAGACTGACAGAGACAAGGGACTGAGCAATAATAATGTTATTTTATGAGTAACCATTTGAAAATAATTGAGAATTACCTTGGAGAATCACATTGCCAGATCTAATACACCACTCTGTGCATAATTTTCTTACTACACACCTTCATATGAAACGTAAGAACATGCTTTGCATATACTAAATCACATGTGTTCAGAGGAAGACTATCCTTCAGTGGTCTTTGATCTGTATCTATGATCTGGTGTCGTCTGAGGAATAATTTATAGCGTGACTTCAGTGTAGACATAATCCTGTCTTTGGTCTGTATCTATGATCTGGTATCGTCTGAGGAATAACTTATAGCGTGACTTCAGTGTAGACCTAATCAGAGATTAATCAAGTGCAGTTTGTTTAACTGGAGTCTAATTAATCTGTTTAGCTCTCAGAGGAACAATTACCATGTTATTTTTGTATTGGTTTGATTTTACCTCAGATCTGCAGTGAAAATCTACCAACACTTGGAAGACCAATTTTGAAGAATATGCCTGTTCCCCCTGAATTCTTGATTTTGTGGCATGGGATTGTCTCTAAAAAAAAAAAGCATAAACCAACTGGTTATTTAGATTCTAAATTAGTTTCTCCTAGCAGGATATGTGCATGCCTATAAACATAATAAGTTGTGCATGTAATATGAATCACAGTATGGTAATGTTCAAACTTCATGTGATATTACAGTACAAAGCTCTGTATTTTTATATATTTTTGCATACTTCTCAGGTTGGAAAACAATGGTAATGCAAACATAAAGATGTGAATTAGGTTCTGCTCACTTTCCAATCCTTCAGGCAGTAACAGGAAAGATACTGACAACTGTCTTAGCCTCTCATTAAGGAATGGTTATAAGGTGTTTGCTCCTGGCATCTGAACATGAAGTTAGAGTAGCTTGTGATGGTTATAATTTGGTGGGATTTGAGCTGTCTGACAATGTACAGGTGCTAGAAAAGAGATACCATTTGGTGAGGAGGAATTTTTCTTGACAATGCAAGTTTCCAGTTGATGTAAAGCCAATTTTGTCCCTTTTCGAAGTTTCCAACACAAAGGATATGCTGCTTTGTCATTGTGCTCAGTCACATGAAAAGTCTGGCTTGCCAAGCAGCTACATCATTGAGAGGCCATTATGATTTACAGGATCATTTGGATCTCTGAAGAAGGAAAAAAAAAAAAGGAAAAAAAGGAAAAAAAAAATGGAGAGAAGGAAACAAAACAAAACAAAACAAAACAAACAAACCCAAAGAAAAAAGGCAGAATATGTATGTTTGAAATGGCTTTTAGCCACTGTTCATCCTTCTATGTATGTACATGCAGCTGAATAGATTTGTGGTACAAATAGTTTACATTTATGAAAAGGTAACATGTTTATAATTTATGAATTTTACACTTTATGCAATTAGAAAATGTGTAATTATCAAAAGATCTTGAAAACCTCTTTCCAGTAATAACATAAATTGATCTGAAATGTTTTACTAACATATTTTGCCCTAAACGTACATTTAGGTACAGTGAGTTACCCCAAATGGCTTTACATAGGAAGTGAACCTATGTCACTAGTATAAGAAACAGAGTATTACGTACAGCTGCAAAGATTTGTGTTGCCCATAGAAAAATTCTTATTAATCCTGGAGTTTATAAAAACGGAATAGCTAGTATTAACAAAAAAAAAAAAAGTACACCACTGGACTGCTGGTAGAATATTTATTATAATTTTTTATCTGCTATGCAAACACAGCTATTTGTCTTCATTTTACACAGAGTATCTCCAGCTCTGGAATCCAACTGTTAGTTGCTGGACTTTGAAACAACCATATCAAAATGGGGTCAGATGTGATTATTGCACTGAGTGAAAAAGACATAAAAAACTGCCACACAAAAATAGTAAATGCACAGAATTGGGGTTCACAGCACAGGGAGTTTAATTTAAAAAGAACATTATTACAAAAACGTAACCAAGATTAACAGGACCAATCCAAGTAAAGCACTGCGGTTTTCTTGAGCTCCATTAAACTTGAGGGGTTTCGTGCTCTTTTGCACTTTTCCCCAAAGAACTCTCCTATAGCTCCTGAGCATGAAACCCCTTTTCTAGAAGGGGTTAGAGGTGTTGACAGAGTTTTTCCGCTGAAGGAGCAGGCAGGTGGAGGCCTAATGATCCCAGAGGAAAATCAGCACAGCACCCTCCACATGAGCTAGTGCAGCCCCCACACCGTGCAGCCACAGGTCATGAGCAGCAGATACCAGACTTCCATTTCAGACTTCCCTCACTGAAATAACAACAACCAGAGCCTGCTTCTGGGGAGATAAAGACATACTTTTGCAAAAGATGCAAATGACACAAAAGATAGCACATTTTGTAAGGTTAAATCTAGGAGGAGGTTTGGTTTCTATTCTCTGAGTACTATTTTTTGCACTTAGTTTTCTCTTATATCAGTGTGCTAGAATATTTTTTCAAGATGTGCCATTAAGCAGCTACTATCTCTAGGATGTCACCTTTGAGCACAGTGCATGATTTTGCCTGACTCGCTGTATTCTCTTCTGCTGTTTTCTTCTTTTACCCATTTAAACTGCTTGAGCCAGACTGTAATTTTTTCTCTCTCAGAAAATGTTCACATAAAGTCAGAATTCCTTCCTGAGCAATTGCTTTGTTAGCCAGTTCTTAATTAGTTGTTCATAGAATCATAGAATCGTTAGGGTTGGAAAGGACCTTAAGATCATCTAGTTCCAACCCCGCTGCCATAAGCAGGGACACCCCACACTA
>JBCJKH010037538.1:0-11698 GCA_039877255.1 Loriculus beryllinus | reverse complement strand
GGGCTGTCCTTGTCACACTGGTAAAGCCAGGTTTGCTACAAGCCTCTCAATGTTTTCCTGCAAAATTTTGTAGGGGTTTCCTTGTGTTCCAATGGATTTCTTCTAGGGGAATATCTATTTCTGGCCAAATTTCCAGCTATTGGGGGTAGAAAAAGGGCAAAGATGAATTCTTACATATATCTATCGACAACAATTTTTTGTTCTATTCAAATTTTCCCCACAGGAATAATACACACTGCCCAAAAGATCAAGCAAAATAGCTCCCATCTATTAGGATGTCCCACCTATTAGGTGTCTAAAAGGTTATTCTTATGCAAGAATATGTTTGCAGCAAGTCAAGCATATTAGGTACCTTACTCCTGGTTTCCTCTCCCAGACGTGCTAGCACACAGCAAAGCGTTCACCTTGCATTCAGAAGTTTGCCACATCCTTCACTAGAGAGAAACTCTCTGCAGAAGGAAGGAAAGAATCTCTGATGTGTGGTTGCTTTTCTCTTTGATGACATAAATATTTCAGTGCAGATAACTTGATAACACAGCTTTGGGTAGGAAAACAAGGATTCTTTGAAACAGGATTTTGATAGGCTAAAAGGAATTAACAAGCCTGTAAGAATATTGATGGAGTAGTAGAAAAGGGAGACTCCCCCAGCACCCATGGAGCTTCACAAAAAAGGTAGGAATTCTCGGAGAAAAGAAACAATTAAAAAAGAATCCAGCCACCCTTATGATAGGGTTGTATTTATCTTGTCTCATATCACAAAGCAAATCCAAATACTAACAGAATGACATTCCAGAACACCACCTTAATGCAAAAACTGGTTGACAGGGAAGAGGCAGATGGCTGTCTTGTCTCAGACCCCAATTATGTCAGATAGCTCTCAATCAGGTCCACCAAACAAAACACTGTGTCAGAAAAGCATCTTCTACAACTGGCTCTTCTTAACAACCCCAATGACTTTCCTTCCTGGGAGTAGGAAATGAATGGGAAAGCTGGGATCTCAATGTTCCAGGGACCATCATTTTGTCATCTCATCAGTGTGTGCGGCCACAGCAAAAAGGTGCAGAAAACAGGGGATTTAAAATGTAATCACCCCAAATTTAAAGGTGCAAATTGGATAGTTTTCCTGGAATCCCTTTCACTGAACAAGTTCATTCATACCCATTTAATCAGGTTGTTATCCTCGCATACTCTGATTTCTGTGCACGAGGCAGAAAAACGGGCAGCTCTGTGCTTTCCGATTGCCAAAGGACTAACCACCAAGCCACACTCTGCTATTTCAGCTCCCTGACATTTCTTTGTCATCACAAAAAGTTGTTGTCACCTGCTGTGCAAAAAGTAAGAATGGTACTTGTTCCTTCTGAGGACTTTAGCAGAGAAGATGCATGCTGTATGTGTTACACACTGTATGTACAGGGCAGCATTAAGACCTGCAAGCTTTGGAGAAGCAGCATGAAATGTGGGAGAAAAAACTCCAGATAGCGTTTGTAAACAGTGCTTTAAGTGAGGTCAGAGTCAAAACGAAGAAAAACAAGGCAGGGTCAGGTGGTACCTAGGGCAGGGGCTCATAAGGGTAGGACTTTCACATACTTGCATTGAATAAAGAAGGGGTAAGCAGCCAGATGAGAGTATAACTTAGGGAAGAAAGTGATGTGATGTGGTGAAGAAGCAGCTGAGCTCAGTAGTGAAAGGGGAAGAGTTAAAGTAGGGAAATAGACCTCTAAAACTCTGGAGTAAAAAGGATGAGGGAATTGCAGGGGAGGAGGGGCAAATGCACCAAGGAGGGATGTCGAGAAAGGAGAGAAATGCAGGCCACATGGAAGGAGGATCTGAAGTTTGCAGGTGCAGTATTTTGTCAAGTTGGTACACTAGAGTGCTAGGAAGTGGATGGTGTCGAGGGAGGATCTCATTGGATTGAAGAGAATTAATGCTGTGAAAACAGGAAGCTCACGAGTTCAGTGGAAATGTTATCAAATCCCATTTCTTAAAATGAGCATCTTGCATGCTGGTACAAGTGGTGCACAGATGTCTTAAAAGCTCTTCAATCCATACTTCTTGGTACAAGCATTCAGTGATAAATCCATTGCTCCCAGAAACCTACCTGGTTTTGTGCCTAACAAATTATTTATGGAGTAATATGTTCATCTTCCCACACAGACAAAAAAGTGTTTCAGCTCCTTTACTTACCCAGAGCATGCCAAAATTACCCATCCCAGTCAGTTGTAAAAGCATATTTCAGGATTTAATGGCTACGTTTGGTGAATTGTTATAACCAGCACAATATGCAAGCTTTTTCTTACATGTATCATTCAAAATTACCCCCAATAAAAAGTAAGGAATGCAAGTAACACTGAATTACAACCTGAGAGACACTGTATCATCTCGGCCTGGTATACCTCAGTGGGTTTTGATTCTTCTATGTGTTATATCCGGAGGTCAAGTGGGGGAGTGATTTAACATACCCAAGTTCCAAGTGTCAGACATCCGAAGCAGATTAATGTCTGCGTAAAACTCCCCCTGATAAAATGCTATGGCTCAGACCCCATCTCCAGTTGATTTCAGGACGAAAGAAATCTCTCTTTTAATTCAAGCTTAAGCTGCCATTTTTTTATCTTACTCTTTGCAATGGCACAGTGGATAAAACTTAGAAACACGGAGAGTTAGAGCCTTCTTCACGCCCTCTTGACTGCATCAGGGCTGAAAGGAAATAAAAGCAGAATACAAACCCTGCTTATTTCTGCCACAAAGACTCAAAAGATTGCTCCCAGATCACACATAGAAAGTACATAATCATCTTGTGGGATGTTGAAAGCCCACAAGCTGCTGTCCTGTGGGAATTATGGCTTGTCATGATTGCCCCTTCAGGATGCAAAAGGTTTGCTGTAGACACGGCGTTGGTCTAAGTCCTGGATCTTACCCTGGTTGTCCCACTGACCTGGAAAAGTCATTTTGCTACCCTGTGCCTTTGCCTTGGTTCAAATCCCCCATTGTCTGCATTTGGCTCTCATCCTGCTCGCACGCTGCCTAGGAAATCCTCGATGGCAGCCTGCGCAGTCAAGTGTAACTAAATCACAATTAGTCACCCTGATGCCAGTGGGGTAAATCTGGTAGTCGGTAGTTCATTACTCACGTCTGTTCGGTTGAGGCAGTGCAAAGCCTATTTTTAAAATAAAGTAATAAAAATGTTGACAGAGGGCTGCTGCTTTTGGAAGGAAAAAAAAAAATAATCAGGACTTTCCCAGACTGAAAACTGTTTAGGGCACCACTCTCATCCATCACTTTGTATGGCTCTCTGATAACTCGCTCCTTATGATTGCGAGTCATTCTCTATCAGCATACAGAGACAGCTCTCTAGCAAGACACAAATAGAAGCAGGCACAAAGCTGCTTATTGGTAAATAAATCAAAGAGGAGGAATTGGGAGAAGGAAATAACACAAAGCTCTCTCTGTCAGAAGAGCAGAGATTTATGTGAGAAATTCACTGATGCTTCAGGCCACTGGTGCCATTTTCCAGGGTATGAATGGGTGGATCTTTTGCATACGTTTTGCTGGGTTGACTTAAGTAAGTCTTGACAACTCTCTTTCCCTGGGGACTAGACTAAAAGTATTGTTTAGAAATCTAATATATGGTTTATTTACTCAATTTGTGCTGAGCACTACAGTTCCTTCAGGCCAGCTTCAGCAGTCCATTACTCCATTAATGCTCCATTACTGAAATTAGTGCTGTAATTGGAGGGAGGGAGGATGATGGGGAAGGGGACACTTTTTAAAGGAGCAGGTCCTGCTTAATCCTATCATAGAAGAAAGCATTAGAAAAAACTCAACCGCTCTCTGCCAAGCCCTTCCACCCTTCCCTTAGGTAATGGCGTAGGGAAGAGAAACTTCTCTCTGGTGGATGACATGCAATGGATGTGCAGTGAACAGCCAGGTCTTCTCTCTCTCAGGTTAAAGCCATTCCCCTTGTCCTGTCCCTACAGGCCCTTGTCCAAAGCCCCTCTCCAGGTTTCCTGCAGCCCCTTTAGGCACCGGAGCTGCTCTGAGGTCTCCCCTTAATGAGCCTTCTCTTCCCCAGGCTGCCCCAGCCCAGCTCTCTCAGCCTGGCTTCAGAGCAGAGCTGCTACAGCCCTCTGAAGGCAGGGTGAGATTGTTGGGCTTGTTCAGTCTGGTGTATAGGTATGTATATATATATGCACACAAAGATATATATAAAATTAATATATTGATACTACTGCTGCATTTCCTGCATCCTAACAATGTGCTCAGTTTCAGACTGCCACCAGGACTAGGCATACTATGGAGAATTCCAAGCAGGAAGTTTATGAGAAAGCATTTATAGCTTTTCGTCTAAGATAACTTTAAACAAATCACAAAAATGACAGTAAAATCATCAGCACAAAAAAAGATGCAGCTGATGAAGTTGGTCGAAAAGGTGCTGTGCATTTAATCTTTAAGGGAATCGAGCTGACAGTTCCAATTAAAAGCTCTGGTGACTGGCAAGAAGTGTTCTGTCAAATACTATCAACTAATATCACCACCAACACAAGTGAGTACCTCTCTTTAGCAGCATGCCCTTTTAGACCTCGAGTTGCTCAGTTTTTGTGAAGGCAGATTTAAGCAAACTTGCAGAAACCTTCAACTTGGGAGCTTACCAAAATGAAAATATTTCCATGCTGATGCCACTTGTAATTACTTAAACCATGGTGCTGCAATAGCTCCGTAAAAATTCCTATTACTGTATATGACAGTTTAGGAATGAGGCATGAGAAAGGAGTGATGGTTAAGAAAACAGGAGCTATATAAATTGTTTTGCCAAAAAGAATGTGGAGAACTTGACAACTCCAGTATGAAAGAGGTGAGGTGTGAGTTGTAGTCCAAGCAGTTAGTGAAAATCAAAACACAGAGGATTAAACAAGAACTGGCTTTCTGGTCTTTGCCTTTTTCACCAGGAAACATCCAGTGACATTAAAATTTACCATTTTGAGGACATGAAACCTCTCTACAACACTCTCACAGCTTCCTGCTCCAGGTTCACATCTTCAGATGCAAAGGGATTGAATAAATACTGCAGTGTATTTAAAACAAGAGCAAAATTGACTCAAAGGGGGTTTTAGTCACTACTTAAATGCCTGGGAAGAAGTGTGAGATCTTCCCCTTGTCTATGTCTCATACACAAAGTGCATTCTATTATACAGGCCAATGCTGCCCCCTGTACCATCAAAGTGCTACATTTGATCCCACATTCGATATATTCAAACTACAGAGAGTGAAGACAGAAATTCATCATGTAATATCCCTTGTGGGATAATATATATTCATCATATATTATCCCTTTGTGGAGCTAGGAAAGAAATCCATAACTATCGTGGAATATCTGTGTATATACCATTGAATTTTAGGAACTTAAAAGAATCCGGAAGTCATTTACAAACCAGACCTCTACTTCCCTCCACTCCCACCCTATTTTTTTCCTTTTTGGGGGTTAAAATTTGCCCTGATGCTGTACAGAGGAAGACTGTCCAATTGATTTTTTGGACTACCATTGCTTTTTGATGCCAGGAAGCCCAAGTGCTGTTCCTTCCCTTCTCATCCATTGTCTCCAGGGGAGATAAGTATCCACCTCTAACTGCTCCACTTGCCTTTGCCAGCAGACACAGCCAAGTCAGGGCTATTTAACTAACCAACACTGACAGACCACAGTCCAAGTGTCAAATGTTAGCTTTAGGATTTTATGTAGATCCCTTTCCACCCCAAACCATCCAATTAAACTAGTATTTCCCTTATTTTTCCATGGACAACGTGCACTGGACACGGGTGGAAGTGGAAGCAAAATGCAAAAGCATACTGCAGAATGCAAGGCCATACATTGCTCTGAAACCAGGAAGCCCATAACAGCATCATCAAAGATATTCCTGCCCGGTAGCAGGGATCTACAGCATGCAGGGACCTTTTGCTGAAGTGATTCACAAAGTAGAAGCTCTTTAGTCTCATCTCAGCAGCATGCCAGGCATCAGAGCTCAGAGGAAAGAATAATTGAAGGGAAGCGGAATAAAAAGCAATGTCTATTTATCACACTGGATCATGGCTGATTAACCTGGTCTCTTTCTTCCTGAATCCATGCCCTGTGACCACACAAAGGTGGTAGATCTAACGTATTTAGAGTTTACAAAGGCCTCAGTTTCAGTGTTTGGAAAAGAATGAACAGTGAACTGCAATGTGAGCAGGGACACGACTAAAGCAAGATGAGGATGTGGAGTACCACTGCCACACCTGGCTCATCTTCCCTAGTTGTCCTCACTTATGCAAACCCAAAGGGATCAGCCGCTTCAAGAGAGTTAAAGGAAGGCTAAAACCAATTGCAATTGTACCTTATCAGAGGTAAACAGCAGGGGTTAAAAAAAAAAAGCCCAACAAACCTTTAAATGAACAATCTTGCCACGAGAGCAAATGGAAATAAACTGGCCTTAAATACAAGCTGGAAGCTGGAAGTCTTCTAACCACCAGAGCACAGAGCATCTGGAAAAGCCTCCCAACTGATGCAGTATGGGTGAAAACTCCTACCTCACTTATTTGCAGCTGAAAGCTGGGCTTATATGCAATGCAGCAGGCTAGACTCAGCAACCTATGCTGGGTCCTGTGCCCTGCAGGTGTTCCTGCTTATGCACAGGGGAGGACAAGCAGCTCATGGCAACCTGCTTGTCAGAAGGGAAGAACACCTGAAGGTAAAAGGGGTTTCCTCTGGGAGGAAGAGAGGCAAGAAATTATTACACAGTTATTCAGTACAAATGGCTCTTTACTTCACAGGGGAGGCTGCTCCAGAGGTTTAAGAGGGGTTCCTCAAAGACCACTCTTTACTCAGCTCCAATGGGTGAGCTCCCTTGAACAGCTTAAGGGCTTTGGGGCTTCCTCCCTTCTCGTAAGTTGTCTGCTGCTAAGAAGAGGAAAGGCCTGCCCTCGAAACTTATGTACCTCTGCCCTGTGACAAAAATAAGAGGTTTGTGAGCCTGCAGGTAGGTTTAGACACTTCACTGCAATGACATGCTCCTCATCCCCTGTAGCTGCAATTAGTCTTTCTGTAATTGATTCTTACCATGCTTAAAGCCAGTAATGTTTATAATAAAAACAAAAGTTATAGAAAAATGGGACAGCAAGAAAGCCTATATAGCTGTGCAGACACTTCCCAAATAACCTGTTTCCCCATTTCCACTGCACGTTACCAAAACCTCAGCCACCAGTGGATGGACTTCAAAAGAAACTGAAGTATTGAAGATGAAGGTGAGTGAAATCATTGACATGATGGTTCCCACGCATGGCAATCAGCTGGTGCCTGGGAAGGGCAAAGCAGCAAACCATCCCCAAGGGAATCACCATCACTAATCTGCCTCTCATGGCTTGTTGGTAAAGGTTTGATTTGACAAAGGGTACTTTAGTCCTTACAGGCCACTTTTTCTCACTTCCAGTGTCTGTGTCACTCTTCACCTGCACATTCAAAGCAATAAAGAATACATAGAAAGCTCTCAGCCAAATCCTATGCAAGAACTTCCAGAATATAACTATGAATATCCTCTCCAGACATCTCAGCTGCAGCTCCATCACATTGGTCCATCACATGAAAATCAGTGTAGTTTCACAATCTGATTAAGAAGTTATGTCTGTAACACAGCAGGAAGGGGTTAACTGGTAGAAAGATTAAAAGACACAGGCCATGTTTTGAAAGTTTTCTGAGTACAGTCACTACATCTCGGAGATGAAATGAGTTTGGAACTTTCCACAAATGCCTTGTGAAGTTACTTATATAGGTCACACTTAAGAGAAGTTTCAACAGTGCATCTACACACCACAGCACCCCTGAGAAAAGTTACCCAGGAGAGGCATTCTAATTATAAAGATGACTACAATTAAACCACTTTGGAATCAAGATGCTATTACACTACAATCCTTTAGGAACAGATCTATCTTTGCCCTTCCTTCGGATAAATACAGTGCAGTGTCATAAATCCACCGAGCTGCATCTTAATACAACCTGTGCAGACCAAAGAAGTATCTACTGGCTTCATCCACACCTCAGTGTTTCCTTTTCACCTGCTATCTTCATTTTTAGAAGATATGCTCAACATCAATCAGTTCACTCATACAAATGTCTGAATTATACGTTTGAAGCATCTGCCACCATAATAGCTCAGTCCTGATCACTTCCTAAAAGGATTATTTTTGCTTTTGGATTCCTATGGCTTTAAATGTTTACTGAGTCTTGAATTATCACTTTTCTGTATGTCAGTTGTGACCACCTGCACAGAACCTGAAATTGTATCCGTGTGCACGCATCTCTCTGTGTGTTTGAGTACAACAGTGAGACCAAGCACAAGGATGTTCAGGTGAAAAAGGCAAGCACTGAAAGTTTAGAAAGAGCCAGTATAAAGACTGCACAGACAGCCCTAAGAAATTCTGTTACATGCTGACAATCTGAGGAACCTTTTAGCTATGTGATTATACCTCTTTCCATACTGTGCTGTACACTGAGGTCTTTCCCTATGGACATTTCAGGGGTATCTATCCCTTCTTGTATTAGGCTGCTCAGCGTAGCATCCAGAGCACATAAAGTCTATAGTGTTACAAGGCCTGGAAATAGTCTTACAACAGTGATTTGGTTCAATTTCCACATTTTCACTCAGACACATTGGACACTGATATTAGGAAGGATGAAGTTGGAAATAGCAGCTCTTCTTTATCAACATCTCATTTTCAGCATTGTTCCTCTACTGTGAGGCACTTCTGACTCCAGCATTGGAATGAAGCAGCATTATTCTCCTGTATTTTCCTCAAATGATCTTTGTGTTGATTTTTTTAGCTTAATGTGTGTTCTGAACAGGGTATTGGGAGCATATGACACACAGACTCTGTGAATACATTTTAATGATAAGTGATAAATATGCTGCCACCCCTGAGTATGTAAGTGTGATCTGGGGCCTGTTGTGCTTATAAAACATACAGTGCTTGGATTTGGCTGTCTGTAAAGATACAAAATATTAATACTCCAAAGGCTCCTGGAAGTGATCTCCCATCTGTATGTATGGACAGGGAGAAAAAGAACTTCCTTCTTTTCACCAGCTCTGACTTCATGCTAGCAGGGCGACACTCCACTATAACGTGTCCTGAAATGGATGCAGCGAAAGAGTCTGAGCAATTCTAAGCTACACGACCTGACAAATTGTGACTCATGCTTTTAATCAGAGCTGAGAAACAACATTTTGCTGCAATATTTCATCTTGTGTTAAGAGTGTATTAAGAGAAAGAGAGGACAGGGAAAGCTTTTTCTGCTTTCAATTGGAAAATAGGTTACAGAAGTTTGCAGAGAATGAATTGTGTGCAAATAATTATTAGAGTTGATGATATCTGCTGGTCTGATTTAGTCTGAGATTAGTATTCAAGTAAATCGTAGAAATCAAAAGTTACGGCTTAGAGACAGGAAGGGAGGGAGGGAAGGAAAGAAGAGAAGCACAAGGCACTATGTGAACCCAAAACAATCGGTGGTAGGACGTGCCACACCTCACACCAAAAATCCCTCCCATGCAGAGACATGGGAGAATGAATATTACTTTGCTTTACTTGCAAATATCCCAGTGACCGGGTCAAGAAATATAATGTACTACATTTCAATGAAGTTTTAATCAAATCTGTAATTTCCCAATATATATCTGACTGCATTTCCACATGCCAGCCTAAGACTGCTACCAGAACAGGCATCTGTAATAGGACTGGGCTGCTTATTTCCTCATGGTGGACCTCACATAGGCCTTTTCTCTGTGTATTAACAGGCTCGAAATTGGAACCAGGTGTCCAGCTTTGTAAGCTGTGAAGTCCTTCTGAATACTAATTACACAATTATGTTAATACAGAAGGCAACAAAATTATTTAACTTAATGTGCATTTTTTTGAATATTGGTTTTAGTTTCACTTTTGAGCAAAGATTGATCAACTTAGGACACAGAGAGCTCCTGAAGGGACTCCAATCTTCTCATTTGTATTGGAGGGCATTAAAAACAGCCCCGTTTAAACATGGAGTCAGTCCTATTGACTTTTGTGTGATCATAGAATAAACGAGGTTGGAAAAGATTTTAAGATCATCAAATCCAGCCATTTCCAAACACTGCCCAGGTCACCACTAACCCATGGCACTGAGGGCCTCATCTACATAGTGTATGAACACTTGCAGGGATGGTGACTCCAGCACTGCCCT
The DNA here is from genome assembly GCA_039877255.1 of Loriculus beryllinus. Lineage (NCBI taxonomy): Eukaryota > Metazoa > Chordata > Aves > Psittaciformes > Psittacidae > Loriculus > Loriculus beryllinus. The sequence goes on along the minus strand of JBCJKH010037538.1, from coordinate 1,467 downwards.
GGGCAGCCTGTTCCGATGCCCGAGCACCTTTGCAGAGAAGAAGTTGTTCCTAATCTCCAGTCTAAACCTCCCCTGTGCAGACTGAGGCCTATCCCTTGTCCTATCACTTGTTCTTTGGGAGAAGAGACCAACTACCTCTGACACTACTACCTAGAAGCTCAATTGAAAGGCAAGCCTGCCTGCATGTAAAGAAGTTTCCATCTCCCTTAAGCCTGAAGTAGAACATGCAAACTGTTTACTGTATAGGGGCTAGGACAGCAAGTTAGTGGTCTCACGCACAGGTACACAGCAGCAGCTACCAACTTCATCAAAAAGCTTTTCTCTGGCAACACTTGCTCATTGAGTCCCATGGAGCTGGCTTTCAAGCTGAAACCTAGGTAAGTGTCCACTGTGTGCACTTCATTTCCAGACACCAGTAGGTGACACAGTTGGCTCAGTTCACAGAAAGGTCTCTCCTGATGTCAGACAATTAAGCACACACTGGAGACCCATACATTGTCCAAACAGACAAATCTGCTTAGAAACAATCTAAGCTTCTCACTCCAAATACACCTGCAGTACCCAGCAGGAACTTCATTCAGAGTTGCTCTCAGCAGCAGCAGTGTTGAATAAAACTGGTAGAAATACTGACTGTTTTAACTGAAGAGTTGGCTATTTGAGCCCAGTGTTTATGGATGGGGAATGTCTCCTCAGAGGCATGAGGTATTTCTCTTCCAAAAAAGATATGAACCCCCATTGTGGCAGGAAAAACAGACTCTGGGATTCAGCTGGAAGAAGTCCCGTGCTTACATCTCTAGCAGGCTGCCTAGCCTGCACTGCTGTCTCGGTGCTGGCTTCTCTGGAGTATTTTCTCCCTGCCAGTATATTATGGAGCCTTTCAGTATTAAATTATATAGCACCAATTTGCCTAAAAAGGCACAGAAAAAACCCTAACTATTACTCTTATTCTGAACCAAATAAAATCGGACATTTTAAAAAAGTCACCCATGTCACCACAGCACTAAAATAATACTTAAGGTCCCCTGACTCTGGTAACCTTCCTATCCAGGAAGATTACACTTGTGAATCACTGAGGTGCGCAGACTGTTAGCAGAACCTGATCTATACCCAAGTTATATGACACTCATATAGTGCTCATTTACGTACCCGTAGTAGTCAAGTGAGTCAAGATACTCATACACTTCTACATTTGGTAGGATGAAGCACTCAAACCTTACATTTGCATGCCCTTCAGTAAAGCATCTGTAATAGGTATATACTTTAAACAGGTTATAGAAAAAACAGCAGTTGCATACAAGCTTTAATACAGGGAATTAAAATCACGCAACTGAAAGCTCAGCTCAGCAAGAAGCAAACTTACTCCAGATTTGATAAACTGGATGCCTTTAGAGTTTAGGACAGATGACACACTCAAAATTTGCTAAAGCAAGAAAAATGGCAGTAAGGAGATTAATTTACCTTCTAAGA
>JBCJKH010037533.1:2007-15095 GCA_039877255.1 Loriculus beryllinus | reverse complement strand
GTAGCCCCATCGTAGAAGGCCACCAAATTGGTCAGGCAGGATTTCCCCTTAGTGAAGCCATGCTGGCTGTCACCAAGAACCCTGTTGTTTTTCATGTGCCTTAGCATGCCTTCCAGGAGAATCTGCTCCAAGATTTTGCCAGGACCAGAGGTGAGACTGGCTGGTCTGTAGTTCCCTGGGTCATCCATTTTCCCCTTCTTGAAAATGGGGCTTATATTTCCCTTTTTCCGGTCGTCAGAAACTTCACCTGACTGCCATGTATCAGTGGCAACTTTTAAAATATTTACAGCTGTCTAATGGCAAATGTTATGAACCTCTATGAAACTACCTTCTGTGGGAAAAAAATAATAGGAGGTGTCATGTCACTCTAAAATGAGTCATTGATTTGTTGTCTAAAGTGATTTTTATATTTTGATCTCTAGGTAGTCCTTTTCATGTCAATTAATAATACAGTTTTGATTGACTTTATACTGTTGGTATATCTCTGATGATGTTGTAAGATGTCAGTGACCTTTGTGAAGTTACAATGATACAATCAGGAGCAGATGAGAAGTGGACTGGTTAGTGCGCAGGTCAGGTGTCAGTACAGGCAAGAAGCGTTTGAAACCAGGGTTTCGATTCACAAGTGAATTGATTTTCTGTTGCAGCATCCCTGTAGTAATGTCAAAGCAATCTATGAGTGTTAATGGAGTAAAAATCAAGAACACATCTTCTGTGAGAAAAACATTTTCCTGCTTATAGGTTTATAAAGATGAGGCACAGAAAGGTCTTTGTGCACTTACTAAAATCACTTTTTTGAGGTTCCTGGTAATCTGAAAAACATTTCATGGGATTGGAGGTGACCTTTAGGGGTATAAAATAGATTCCATGAAACAGACAGCCTCATCGTGTAATACATAATTCATAAACTGATCAAGGTTGATCTAAAAACTAAGTGGCCATTATTATTCATTTTCGAAATGTGTTTCGGAACATCACTGGTCTGGTGGTTCGACACCTTCATTTCCAAATGACATTTATTCATATGCAGCTAATACCTCCTTGTTCTTGTGCCAACATGGTCCATTAGCATTCACTCTTTCATTTAGCACTTTTTAAAGTCAGTTCAGGCTTAGGCTTCCTCAGATGTTTTGGGGCTAAACCAGCCATTCCTTTTTGTCTCCATTTCTGCCAGTTGTCATATTAATCCCCTTCCACATGTACCTTCTTTCCGCAAGGGTGCCTTTTTTTTCACAGTTGCATCCTGTCTCAGGTTTCTTCTACTTTTATAGCTAGACTAAACAAACGGCATAAAAGATTCTCTAATAATCTCTTGGTTTATGATATCTATGGTTGTTTGAGTAAACACATCATTCTGTTTGAGGTGAATTGTCCTGTTATAAACACATTAGAGTCAGACAGAGAAAGCTTCATTAATTTCTTGGTGCTTTTCAGTTTTTCACTTATCCTGACACCTGTTTTCCTTTCAGGAACAGTTTTCCTGACACAATTATAAGATTCCCTGGTCTGCCAGCAGAGCGTCAGCAGGGCATGATTCCCACTGTCCCGTTGATGTTGAGAGTAGTCGCAGACACCAGGCATCAGTCTTAAGTTCATCAGCTTTAGAGGACTTTAATTGACATTTGGATGGGGTTATTCACTTGTCTGTGTTACTGTTCTTTGGGAAATCTCAGAATCTGAAGCTCAACACTATTGCTGTAGCTTGAGGACTAGTTGAGAAGCAAATGGAAGGAGCAGAAGTTTGCATCTCAATTTATAGGTATTTAATCTCTCTCTTACAAAGGTGGAGTTACTGAATGCTTTCTTTGGTTCAGTTTTTACTGCTTTTGTAATGGTCTCAACCCTCTATCACTTTCCCTTGGTTGAGGAAGATTGGGTTAGAGATCATTTAGTCAAACGTGTGTCAAGGGAGCTGGCAGATGTTGTCACTAAGCCGTTCTCCATCACCTTTGAAAGGTCATGGAGAACAAAGAGGTACCTAAGGACTGGAGGAAAGCCATTATCACAGTAGTCTTCAAAAAGGTCAAGAAGGAGGATGCAGGAAGCTACACAGGCCTGGCAGCCTCACCTCCATCCCTGGGAAGGTGAGGGAACAGTTCATCCTGGATGTCATCCCTAAGCACGTAGAGGAAAAAAATGTTATCAGGAGTACTCAACATGGATTCACCAAAGCAAAATCATGCTTAACCAATCTGATAGACTTCTATGATGGAATGACTGACTATATAGGTGAGGGGAGAGCAGTGGATGTTATCTACCTTGATTCAACAAGGCTTTCAATGCTGTCTTCCATAACATCCTCATAGGTAAGCTCAGGAAGTGTGGGTTAGATGAATGGGCAGTGAGGCAGATTGAGAAGTCGCTGAATGGCAGAGCTCAGTGTTGTGATCAACAGTGCAGTCTAGTTTATGCCAGTAGTAGCAGTGTTCCCCCAGGGATCAGTACCGGGGTCTAGTCTTGTTCCACTTACTCATCAGTGACCTGGATGAAGGAATGGAGCGTACCCTCATTGAGTTTGCTGATAATACAAAACTGGGAGGAGTGGCTGTTGCACCAGAAGGCTGTGCTGCCATTCAGCAAGACCTGGACAGGTTGGAGACTTGGGTGAAGAGGAACCTGATGAATTTCAATGAAGACAAGTGATGGGTCACTTCTCTGTGGAGAAGGACCTGGAAATTTTGGTCCATGAGGCAGCAGCAATGTGCCCTTGTGGCCAAGAAGGGCTGCATTAGGAAGATGTGGCCAGCAGGTCAAGGGAGTTTATTTTCCCTCTCTACTCTGCCCTGATGAGGCCACATCTGGAGTACTGTGTCAGTTCCGGGCTTCCCAGTTCAAGAAAGACAAGGACTTACTGGAGAGGGTCCAGTGAAGGGCTACGAAGATGGCTGGGGACCAGGGCATCTCTCTTACGAGGAGACTGAGAGAGCTGGTCCTGTTTAGCCTGTAGAAGAGATGACTGAGAGGGGATCTTATCAATGCATCCAAGTATTTTAAGGGTGGGTGTCAAGAGGATGGGGTCAGACACTTCGTAGTGGTTCTTAGTGACAGAATAAGGGGCAATGGGCACAAACTGAAACAAGGAAGGTTACATCTGAATTTGAGGTAAAGCATCTTTACTTTGAGGGTGGCAGAGTACTAGAACAGGCTGCCCAGAGAAGTTGTGGAGTCTCCCTCTGTGTAGACATTCAAAACCTGCCTGGATGTGTTCCCGTGTAATGTGCTCTGGGTGAACCTGCTTTAGCAGAAGGGTTGCACTAGATGATCTCCAGAGTTCCCTTCCAACCCCAACCATTCTGTGATTCTGACTTCTGCTCGTATGTATTTGTACCATTGTTGGGTTTATTTTAAGATGTATTTGATTAAAACTCTGGAGGTCTATGTCTAAAAACCATTTAACCCCACCATCCGTTTCTCTAAACCTGAAGTTACTACAAAGTCATTTTTCTGTGAAAAGTCACTAAATAAACGTGCTGGGAAAAGCCCAGTATCAAAACTTTGTTGCACAAATTTAGGTGTGTCCTGTTTTGAAGAGGCACCAATCTTTCTTCCCTTTCATTGGTGAGCACATGGATTTCTAAATAGTCCACAGTAAGTGGTTTCTAGTTACATAGTGCATAGTTACAAGGTGACATAAAAAAGAACAGTGTTGTAAAAACCACACAGATTGTTTTATATGTACACATATATTAATATCTCATCCCACAGGATTGCATACTTTAATGGACTTTATGAGGCACTTGAAATCTACTTATATTCACCAAACATGGTGCTTATCTGTTGAATCAGTAACTTCGTGATGGTCCTAACTATCCATGCGCTTGGGTGCGCTGGCGCATTGCTGCGTGTTATGAGCCCCTATAGCGAACAGCAGCAGGGCAGCAGTTTGGAGCAGCAGGTTCAGTCGTTTGGCTCCTCCCTGTGAGGCTGCAAGGCGAGTGAAGTTTGAACGGGAGCAGAGTTTCTTGCAGGCATCCGGTGCTGATTGGCCTTGCACCCTGCAGCTGATAACAGCTAAAAATAGCGCTGGTATAAAAGCCCAGCAAGCAGCAGGGCTGTCCTGGCATTGACTCCTGACTGCCAGCGAGGGAGGAGGCGGTGTTCTACAAGCCCTTTCAAATATATGACCAAAGAACATTCTGCTGCTTTATTCCCCCCTAACAATTAACTCCTCAAGTAAGGGTGCATGCTGGACTGTGTGATACGTGGGGGAAGTAACCAAGTTCTACTTCAAAGACACAAGAAAGACATAAACTCAGATTTTCTGAGCAGAGCATGACAGGTGGGCTGGAGAATGGCTTTGGAAGTGTGCCTGCAGAATATCTGGGGGTTTGTGTGCAAGAACGTTGTAAATATGCTTGCATTATTACCTGTACGAGGAGCATACTCCATGATGAAGGAATTCTGAACACTTGGAAAAACAAATGTCGTTTTGTTTGACAATGGCTTGACTAAGCTGACATTGAGGAGTTTGGGAGTCTGTTCTTAGGCTTGCTGTTGATTCTGGGGAAATCGGGTCACTTCCTTGCCTTTCTGTTCCCAGTCAAACTCTGCTGTCTTCTGTTTTAAACTGTAGTCTTGGGGGGAACAAAGACTTAAGTGGTTGGTTGCGTTGCAAGATAAACCTTTGGGTGTCTGAAGTGCTTTGGATGAATAAAAAAGGAACACAGCTGCATTGAACAGCTGCCCTTTGAAACTCTGATGGGAGTTACATTGTATTGAAAACAGGGTGTAATTGGGTAAAGCATTGGGAAGTCTTTAAAATGGGTGGCAATATCAGCCCTATCAATTTTAAACTATTTCCTTATGTATTTATTCCAGAGGCTCTTTGTTTTTATGAAACTTTGCACTATGAAATTTGTATGTGTAGATTCCCTTTCATTTTGGTTGGAGTTTTGGTTTTGGGTTGGTTTTTTTTTTTTTTCTGGTTTATAATAATGCACTGCAACATTTATAACATCCTGCAAGATTAACACAGCCCAGCTAACGTGCCTTCAGTTTTGATTTGATGCATTTTATTTTCTGAAAAGGTTACTTATAACTGCTTAGCCATTTCCCCTTTGATAACATTCAATTACCTTGTGCTGTCTTAGTTGAGAGATCTCCTGTGTCAAACTAGATAAAAGAATATGATGATTTAGTAGTCTTGTAGACTGAAGTCATCTTTTTCCTGGTCAGGAGACCCAGCATGAGCAGAGGTGGTGGAAACTCCCACACTGGCTTCCACCTAATTGAGATAGAGAGCTGAGAGGAGTCAATCATTACAGCACACCTAACTTCACCCTTCTGAACTTTTTGCTTTTCCTCTCTGAAAGCCAGTTTTCTAAGTTAACATGAAGCCAAGACCTGAGAGACTCTTATTGGTGACATCCTCTGCAGGGGAATTTAGGCTTTCTCTCAACATCATGAGGTAGCTTTATATATATTTCTTAGTCTGGCATCACTTGCTGCTGGACTAGGAATGAATGGAAGTTTCTAGTAGTGCTAATAATTAGCACTTTTTGAACTGATGTAGGTCTCCCAGGAAAAACTAGTCCATTTTCCACAGACCTGTATCATCATTGCCACCAAGGTCAGAGCAGTGAGACTGCAAAGATGACTGGGCATTTTGGTGATCTATGAGGTTGTTTCCAGGGAACAGAGAGCCCACACCTTCCTTGTAAATGTGATACCTGCTACATACTCTGTGGAAATTGTGATTTTTGGAAAAAGTGATTTATTTTTTTTTTAACCTTTTGCTTAAGAGGAAAAATAAAAATCTTGCATCTCTCTAGTTAAACCACCCAGTATTCCCAACTCTGACAGGCTCAAACAAGACCGTATCACTATTCAGACTGTGTTCAGAGTGAATTTCACACTAAGGTTTACTTTCAGTCTTAATCTAAGCTCTTCTTTCACAATTGACACCACTATCTTTCCCTTAAGGATATGGGACATGGTCTGTAGTCCTAGTAACTTGTACATGGTGGTTACCTATGAAAAATCTACTAACGTAAGAGTGTAGTTGCAGGTGAGGGGTTCACTTCTATGCTCAACTAACCACATTACTCCGATTCGTCCTGCTTGCCTGCATTAACTCTGCAGTGAAAAGGGTCCATCAGCAAACAAAAACTGAAATGAAATACCACCAAGTCAATGTCAGGTGCTTCAAGACATTGAGCTCTTGTATGGAAGAAAGAAGGAAAACAACCCCAAACAACCCACCATTCATGTAATAACAGCTCAAAGTGATGCACTAGGGAAAGTGAGCTTGGTCACTGGCAAACCTTGTGGAAACCTTATCACAGAAGTACCAAAAGGTGAAATGAAAAATGGATGAGGGCGATTTTCTAAGGAGAATGGAAGAGTTCTACAGTTCACTGGTCAGCCAGTGCTGACTGGTAGCCACTGGTTCCAGGTCAGCCACCTGCCTTAACCCAGGTGTACGGTACCGCCATTGAGGAGGTGGACCATAACATAAGCAGAGGTTAAACTTTGCTGCCATGGAGAGATGTAAAGATGTTGATACCTCCTATTTCACACTGAACAAGAGTGGGTTTATCAGGGAGCCAAAAGCCAGAGAATAGCCAAATAGCCAGAGTAATACATACACCACAGGGGATCCTGTACCACTATGCAGATCCACACACATAATCCGTGCACAGGTTCTTTATGTCTTCATTTGGCACAGCTAGACGTCACTGAGGCCAATGTTTGAACTCATGGGAACTAGTCTGAGTCACAAGGAACTTCAAACTGAGTTGTTAAAGACTTCATCTTTTAGAAATAATGTGCCTCAGAATATCAAAAGTAATTTCTGCTTTCAGCCAAATTGTTTGCTAAACAACACAGCGAAACACAAATCTATCAAGCAAAATCAGCAGCAATTGTGTGTTCTTCGGGCTTTACCTACTGGGGGGAATTGAAACCGAGCCTGAGACCCGCATGTGTTGTACATGCCATTTTGAACACTTGCTGCAGATAATTCATAAATTGGTATTGGAGAGTGTGTTGTGTACTGGTCTTTTGCTTGGGGGGATTTAATCCGTGTTTCCTTGTTCATGGCTCACATTCTGATTAATTTAGACTTAGTTAATGACAAGAAGCATGCAAAAAAATTATAATCTAAATAGGAACTTGCACTAAGAACACTTGTAAGACAGGGATATACATTACTTACCCTGTTGCAGACTTGTAAGTAAAATGTCACTGTAGTTGTATGACAGTAGTGAGTCAACAATAACAGGTACATTACACTTGCTTGGTGTTGTTTTTCTTCGTCATGCTTAACAGTATGGAGGTTTTATTTTGAAAAGCAAGGGCTGAGGATATCTACATTCCTCCTTTCATCACTGTCCATACAGCTCACAGTTTGGGACAATCTGTAATGTTCTCCATTGTATCCCCTACAATACCTCTTTCCAGAGCAGTCTCAGCCCTGTTTAGAAATATCTTTTTTTTTTTAACTGAAATGACAGCTTGGGAATAATAGTAAAATAAAGAAATAGAGGAATAAACTATTGCCCTCTAGAAGCCTCTCTACTGAACGCATCATTAGGAGATGATTTTGTACCTTTTAAGTGCCACTTCCTCATGAATGGTTAGCTGTAACTGTCTCAACATGACCGCTGAGATAATTATCCATAATGAAATCCCTCTTCACACTGAACAGCAGTGGGGTTGTATCTTGAGGGTGTTAATGCTTATTAATGCTACAGCAAAGTTTGCTACTGCAGCCATGTGAGAACATAACTATACAAAAAAACTTACTTTGCAAAAATCCTGTCTGAGCTGATTCTAGTCATCTATCATTCCATTAAGCAGCCAGAGACCTTTAGAGCTAAAATATTGCATGTTCGTAATAAGGTGAAGGAGATCTGCTGTACCTCATGACTGTAATGGATTCCTAACATCTGGGGATACAGAGTGAGCTATGTCATATTTGCCAGTTAGCTGATTGCAAAGTTTTCTGGCCTAGGTTTTGCTATCCCATCCCTACCTTGGGTCATTCAGTCTGTATGCTTGTTGTATCACGTGATGTCTTTTGTGGCATGCTTTTGAGTGTGGAACAGTTTATAAGAGAGAACAGAATCACAGTTCTTCCATCAAACCAGCGTGCTTTTAGGCACTGTACCTCTCTGGAATTGAGGGAAAATACCTGCTTACCCAGCCTTGGCATGAGGCTGAGGAGAAGAACTTTGTACATCATTGCATGTCTTGTTCATCTAGGGCAGGGAACATCCAGTCTGAGCCCAAATGTCTGAGATAAATCCTTTTTGATTCTCCTGAAGATTAAACAAGAACTTGATAGTGACACGTTGGAATTCAAAATGAAATTAAATTTATTAGATTAGTTCCTTGCATTTGTTAACTTGGGAAATAAGTAGCATGTTGAAGGTACCAGCAATGCAATAACTGCAGTTGCACATTACCAGTAATTCAGTCTTTTCCTGGATGACATATTTTCATAACCTGTTCAAACGTGCTCGCTTAGTACCTGGTTGCTGCTTAGTTGTATTTTTCTAGGCAATTGAGCAGTTAAATAATTCCCAGGTAAAATCATAGCCTCAAATACAATTTACTGCAGCTGCACAAAGACTTCTATTATTTTCATCCATCATGGAGGTTTATCCACAATGTGAAAAATGTTACTTTTGTCATATACAACTTGTAATACCCTGCTCACAGAATGAGCTGGGTCGCAGCACCAAGGGAGATTTGTGCCATGATCCTTCGTGGTAACTTAGCGGTCTGCTGGAGAACTCCATGATAGAATTACATTCTGGATGCTTGTCCTCTGATTCACCCCCTCAGAACAAATCTTTGCTGGAAGTGAAGCTTGGATCAGGCTCATGAAAGCTGATAGCGTGTCAGAGTTCACCTACAATAGAGGTCTTGCGTGGAGATGTGGCGGTTCCTTTTCTGAAGCTGTCCTTTTCTTTTATTAATGGGATGACATGCTCATATTTGCTTATGTATCTCAAAAACCTCAAACTATAATGACTTGGCTTATGAAGAGTTCATAATTCAGTGTCTAATGTTCTTGTATGTAACTCAAAGCCTCTGCTACTTCTGACTTTGGAGCAAATGATAGGCCAAACCAAGTGACCCATTCTTTGCAGTAAAATGAGAGTGCACTAATTATTTATCAGTATCTTCCCCTTAATTTGGCTGAAGAAAGGAGTGATTTCACAACACAAAACAGAGCTGTGTAGGCAATAACCAGCATTGTAGTCAAAAAGGTTCCACCCAGATGTAAGTGATAAGTCATTTTTATACGACAGCAAAGCAGTAAATACATGAATAGACTCCTGAAGTAGTGCACATATATATATTTATATTTCCTCCTACTCACTGCCTCCTACAATGTTTATCTTAAATCCAGCTTTCAGGATTTATTTAAAAAACCCACAGCATTTATATGAGCAAGGACACATTTTCTTGGTCTCTTCTAGGGTTCTGTAGGAGAATTTCTGAAAATCAGAAGGTTTTTGAGGTGGGCTGGGTTATTCTCTCTGTGGATACTTAAAGCACAGCTGGAATAACAGATGTGTGGTATCCACACTACAGCTTCTGTAGCCCCTGAGCACCTCATATCAAGTCCTGGGGCAGGGGATGAGTGCAAGGTGGTGCCTCAAAGGTGAAAGTGGATGGGAGAGGGACCTTCCAGGGGCACTGCTGCCCAGAAGCATCTTGAATTAAATGGGGTCTGGCCTGTTCCTGCACTAGGCTGTATCTGGGTCAGGATGGAGATGGCTTCAGGGCATCTTAGCTCCTTTCTCTGTCTTGTACAATTTCACTTCTGCTTTGCTGAGCCTCAACACAATAACCTTTGTCTTGCAAACTGATTATAGTGTACCATTAAACCCAGACAGTAATTGGGAAGGAAGGATTTAAATGTTTTGACACATTGAGCGTCTACCAAAATTGCTACCTCTAGACTTTAACTTTCAGAAGCGCAAGGCATGCACAACTTCTGAAGTGGGAGAGGACGCATGCATAAAAATCAGGCACTAAAGCTACAGATTTCTTTTACTTAATAATTACAGCAGGATTTGTCTGACCATAATAATGTCTTTATCTAAGCTTGTTACATTGGGCCGCCTTTATCACCAGTAAAAAATAATAGGCACTTCCAGGGCACATATTTTCATTCTAAAATAGGCATCTAAATAGGTCACATGGATCACATCTTATAAGCACTGATATCATGAATGCCGATTGTATTTAAACATTTTGGTTTAGCATTAGCACTATTACCTCCTTACTGTTCACATAGCTAGCAGTATTCTCTCTTCCAGAGTTGATACATACTTTCCTGTGATTTAAACTGTTCAAAGCACTTATCTATATCAACACAGTGTTTTTAATGAGGCTGGAGGTACAGGTAACCTCAGTCAAGATGACTCAATTCCCCTTGTTTCCAGAAACCCCCATTAAAGGGAAATTACATTGTCACATGAGGTGCAAATGAAACCAAACAGTTTTTCAGCAAAACCAAAACCATATAATCCTATAGTTGATCTTCAAAGTCCTTTCCAAACCATTCTGTGATTCTGTGATAGTTGATAATACATTATTTAGGGATGCATTTTAGAGATAGGGTGACTACATTTTGGTTTTTGGCAGGCTTTTATAACTAATATATCATTACAATGCAATGATTCTTTTTCCCACATGTAAGTACACTTAGCCCATGTCCCTGGAAGTTTGCCAGTAGGCCTAGGAATAATTATACAATAAATGTTTGGTAATTAATGTGTCTACTCCAAAAATTACATGTAAAAATTTGAAATCAAAGGAGTAATAACACTTAATTCTCTTCCAGTTAACCTTCAAGTTATTTGAATGAGTGCTAATTAGATCTAAAAACCAGAAGCACACTTTTACACTAATTATAATGTTGATTATGTTGTAATTACAGTTGCAACAGCATAATGAGATTTACTTGTTAACCATTTTAGTTCTTCGTGGAGTGCACATGGGACAGCTGTGGAGAAATCCTGTAGAGCTTACCCAAAAAGCCATGGAGATGTTGGCTTCTACTGCTCTGGACCTGTGTCAAATGCCTGGGGGTCACGGGAGGGAATTAGAGATCATCACAAAAGCACACAGCATTTTCAGGAAAGGCAACTGTCTGATCATGTCAAAACCATACCCAGAAGGTCTCTCTGTCAAAGGGGAAGGTAGAATTGCTCGTGCCTGGCAGTGTGAGTGGCCAACAGCCTGTGAGCGAGCTGCGGTCATCTCCGAACAGGAGCAGAGGGCAGTGGGGATGGAGTCCCCCCAGGCACAGATGGCAATGATGAGGAGGTCCTACCAACCCCTTTGCCTTGGCCTGCTCTTCCTTCCTGTGCCAGCACTCCCTTCCTCCATGCCTTTAAGCTGTGTCAGTTCTTTTTACAGAGTGCCACCTCTGTCTTAGGGTTGCTGTGAGGTGACCTCTGAGTCACACAAGGAATGCAGGGTGAAGGAAGGGAGTATAGATGACAACAGTATGTCAATAGCATGCTGAGGCCCTTGAAAGTTTTTTTTTGTACTCCACCCCAGCATATCATCACTCCTGTCCCCCCTTTACAGCCAGCACCCTGAGCACTGAGAAATGCTTATGGGACCCAAATAGTTTATTTTCTCAGGGCCCTGAAGCTCTTCATTCTCCTGTGTAACCCCATTCCTCTGCTCCTGAACTCATTCAAAAGTGGTGGCACCATGGGTGCTTTTCTCACCTAAGAATATACACTTTTTGGTTTTATACCTCTTTGTATCACACATGGGGTTTTCATCAAGGCAGAGCTCTGCTATTCAGCACCCTCCTGGGCCAATGCAACAGCTAACGCACACGGGGAGGAATTAGGGTTTTTTTCCCCTTACCTTTCTTAACAATAGCAGTATTAGGACTTTGCACAGCTAGAAGTAGGACAAACACCTTTTAGAAAAGAAGGAGAAAACATCGCTCTTGCTTAAAGCAATGACACCAGCCTGCGGCAGAACTTCCTTCTTCCCATCACCGGTGATCTCAGCTGTAGAATGAGGGAAGGAACACCAGAAACACTGAAAACGGGGAAGAGCAGAATTATGTGCTCAGAGCCTGATCCTGCCGTAGGTACCAGGAGCTTGTCTCCTCCCCTGTGTTAACCCCACCCTCTTTTTTATGCTCCGGGCTATTTTGGGCAGGCAGCGAGAACTGCAGCTCTGACAGATGAGATACTGTACCAGAGCACAGCAGCACTTGTTGCTCGGAAGGACTACACAGCCCTAACAGGGACTGCTGCTCTGCTGCCTGCCTTTTCTTATGCCTTTAATTATTCGTTTATTAGCCACAAACTTGTTTTCTGCGCTGGTTTCGAGCCTTATCCTTACAAATGATGTTTTAAGAGCTTTGTGAGAGCTGCTTGGAAGGAAAACCCACCTGCTGTGCAGTTGAAGCCTCCTTTTGCCACTTGGTAGCCGGAGATCAGCCGGTAGCCTTGGGGGTGAAAAATGACAGACTCTGCTGCTGCTAATGGGGAAGGAAAGGACCCTGAAATTGAGCTCTTTGTGAAGGTAAGTTGCACTGTGAACTGGACACTGGTGTGACTCTCAGATCAGCTCGGCTTCTACTGAATGATCAAACTTTAATTCTCTGGCGCTGAGTGGAAGCGGTGCTTTGACAGCCTGTTATCTCCTGCGCACACGTTCGTACTGCTTTCTCCTTCGTGACATTAGAATTAGGTAATGTTGTGAAGGGAGAGCCAGAGTTCCTGTGTTTTATTGTTATTTCTCCCTTGGTGAGTTTGCCCTGTTATTCTTAGCCTGCTGCCTGCAATGTGCTGTGTCCTAACTTTAGGCTTTTTAGTTTAGCCACTAAGAATCCTGACTTCCTTCTCCAGTTTTGGGAAGAAAGCAAGAAGAGCTGAGGGGTACCATGGTTTGGTACCTCGGCAGAGGCTGTCAGGTCTGAAACACTAGCGGAACGTAAACCAAAATGGATTGAGATAAGCCGGCCGTATTCTAATTATTTCCTGCAATACTTTTTTGTTTATTCATCTGTTTTTCCCTAAAAAAAAAAAAAAAAAAAAAAAAAGAAAGCAGATTTTCCTCTCCTTTTCCTCAGCCTAAAACCCCTGCTGCTT
>JBCJKH010037527.1:0-12438 GCA_039877255.1 Loriculus beryllinus | reverse complement strand
AACCTTGGCCATTTCTTTAGTGAATCCTGTAATAGTGTGAGTCACTAGAAAATATACAGGGTTTTTTCTGTTTTTACAAGCAAATCTGAAAACCAATTTTGACATTAGGAAAATGTGGCCTTTAATAAATCATTATCGCAGTAAGAATTTGAAATGACACCTGAGGCTGTATTAGGAGAAGAAACAAATGCAGATAGAAGCTTATGTATGGAGGAATGAAAATTGCTGAAAAAGGTGCACAGTGATATATTATCATAAAGTTAATAGAGGTAAGGGGAACTGTAAAGAAAAATAGAAATTAAAAGAGTATTTTCTGTTCTTCTGTATTCTTCATTTTGGGACAAGGCAATGGCATGTGCACACTGTTTCAGAACATGTGCACATGTTTCAGAAAACAGTTGTATCAGAACTGCTCCTCTTGACAAAGACAACAATAACAGATTGATTTTATTTACAGTACTTGATTATTCCCTCTTACAGGCTAACTTGGAAGAGGGATTGGAACAGATTAGATATTAAAAAAAAGAGAAGGCGGAGGCAACATCTGTGAGCAAGTCCAATATAAAGAACACTGTGGCCTAGTAAAATCTGATAGTAATGTTATAAACCACCTATGAAAACTTTAGACACATATGACAGTATTGTAACTATAATTGAAAATTAGAACTGAAGGAGAATAAATGATGTTCAGCTGGACATCAGTGAGTCTCATGCCAGGAGCTTTAAGAAGAAGGAGTAATGCCTGCAAAGTTGCCACATGTAGTGAAAGTTCAGAAGTTCAAAAGACTGATGTCAGGCAACTTTAAGTGAGTCAGTCCCCGAGACATTTGATCTTTCACAAAAAATAAAAAAGTATTGGTATTAGTCTCTGGCAGTCCTGAATCTCTAGAAATTTCAAGTCTTTGACCCTTAGAGATATTAAGTATGACTTTGTGTTGCCCAAACTGTAGTGTGTATGGTGAAATTCTTTGAATCCTTTTCTCTTTGATGTTGATTTGAAAAGGATTCAGGGTGCATATGGAGTCACACATAAGGAGTGATGAGACTGTCTATCAAGCTACTAACAACTTTCTCAAGCTTCAGATCTTCGATTGGAAAGTATTGTTTCTTCTTTTCTTCCATTCACTACCTTCTCTAACATTAAATACCATTTCAAACAATCCTAACCAAATATCCTCTGTACTGTATCATTGTATAAAATGAAACATGCAGTCAGCTATTTTATATTTCTCCTTCATTACAAGTGCACAGACTTTCCATATGTCTTGATATCTGCATGTTAAATAGCAAAAAACCCCAGATGATTTCTTTGTTTGAATAAAGGAAAAACAATAGCTTTATCATCAGAGGCAGGCTGGATGATAGCTTTATTTGGATTCCAGTCTATCATCTTTCCAAATATGAGGTATTTCATAAATCCTGCTGGAGAGCACAGGAGTGGAGCTGATGAGCTGTCATGGAGCTCTACCAATAAAGTCACTGATGCAGTTACAATATATCTGCCCATAATTTAATGCCCTTGTTCCATGTGTTGAAGGCATGCATTCCAGTACTCTCATCCTTTAATTAAGGATGCTACTCCTTGTCTCTTGCCAGTTCTTCACTCTCTGGAAGGACAGTATTGGTGCTAGCACACTTAATTGATGAATGAAAGCTTTTCCTGCTTATGCTCTGTAGGAAATGTAATTTTATAACTTTGAATATACACTTTAAGGTAAGTGACAACAGGCATGGCAAAGACTGTAATGATAATGGTGAATGTCTATGTATTATGTTAAAGAGAAAATGCTGGTCTTTTAAAATGCTTTAGCATTTCTGGAAATTAGTCCAATAATTTCATTTTAGGACAAATATGTAAAGCACATGAAAAATCATGCTGATTTTTCATAATTTTCTATATGTTCACATTCTAAATAATCTTTAAGCTGTTACAAAGCAATAGTGGTGATAATTCTAGTCCAACTGCATTTTACTTAATGGAGGCTAGCATTTTGTCCTCTTAAAAAAGCTATGTAAAAGCAAAAATAAATAACACCTTTGCTTTCATAGGAGGCATTGCACATGGTACTGCAAAGCTGTCTAGGCATGTCTACCATTCTGACAACTGAAACTTGCCATAAAAATTTTGCACTTGCCTCTTATGAGTCTGAAGGTGTATGAATGAGAAATGATCCTAATCTTTCCCTTCATATATCCTCTGCTGTAACAACTTTTTCTGTGTAATATGTGGATAAAAACCACTTTAATGTTGCTGACAGTGTCCTGTAAGAAATGAAAACATCTGTGTCCTCCAGTATTTGCAGAAGATCCCTATTGTCTCAGAACCCAATATGCTGCACTCTGCTATTGCTACAGCATCTTAGCCTATACCACTGTTCAAGCATATTCACAGTGTCAGGAAGCAAACTGAGCAACTGAAAATGTGTTCATCATTGTGACTTAGAAGTCCGTGTTCACGTTGCATTTTTTCAAATATGAAAAGTTAAATGCATTTTAGTATGAAAAATTGTCAGGGATTGACAGCAGAAGGGCTGTCTCATTAAAGAAGAAAGTTATTTTAAGAAAAAGAACATTATAAGAAAGAAACTTTAATGGCACTGTAACATCATGAAAACTGAACTGGAAATAGTCAAATAATCAGTTCATAAGCAATCCAGAGTCTTGTTAGATTAGGCAAGATTTACAGTGAAAAAGATTGAATGAAAGTAACTGGTTAAAAATAATTTCTATTTCCCACCAAAGGTTATTGATTTAAAACCTAAAATACTTAATATAAGCAGGCCAATCAGCACTCATCTCAAAGCTGAATGGGCCTTAATCTACTGAAAATCGCAGCAAGATTCACTTTCCTTTCAGTAGGATGAGACCCTGGCTGAAGAGGAGCTAAAGGTTCAGTAGTCCATTGTTCAAAACTCAGTATTTTAGCTCTGTAAAGACTAAATATTTGGGCTTAGTTTCCACATATCAGATACAGTATATGCTGCTGTATGTGGAATAAAATGTTATAATCAAACCTTTACTTAATGCTGAACAAAGGTTACAAAAAACCCCACCAGCTAATGAACATAGAAGGCAATTTGTCAATTTGTGGATTTCTCATTACTCTTATTTCAAGTGACTTGGTGTTTCTGAAGGTATATACTGTGATATTTTGCAACACAATTGCAGATGATGTTATCAGGGTTCATTTAGTGAGTTTTAATGGAACAGTACCTTTCTCTTAGCTTTGAGCTGCTCGTGGTATTTGTCGGATGTGTCGCCTGGTATTTCTCCTCCCCAGAGCGTAATTCCCACTACGGAATAAGTGATGCCCATGACAAGCAGTGGAAAGCAGTAGACCAGGACAATCACAATAACATGATACCTGCAATAAAAACCATAAAGCTGATAAGTGCTTTCAGAGGAGCTATACTGATGGAATGGGCTGCTAGAAGACAAGAGTGCTACTATAACACAAAGCATATTTTATATTGACTGGGTAGTGGCTGATGTTTTCACTGTCTTTTTGAAAGTCTTAAATTGCACTGCAAACTTCTTTACATTTTAATGCAAGGGCTTTATGGGGTTTCTAGGGCTGATTCTGTATTTGCACTATCATAAATTAAGAAGGACTCTAAAGTTATCATGATTAGTGACTGAAAAATAAAGTATGTTTGTCCATAACTAGTTGAATTGATTTTTAATTATTGCACAACCAAGTATCCTGAGGAGAAGGTAGGCATTTTGTGCTCTGGATCATAAATAAAAGAGGAAAATGAGTATTTAAATTGTATACTTATGCAAAGGCTCTGTGTTATCCAATGTACTTCTGGTTTAACCACAGCTGGTTTAACTACACAAGACACTTACTCACTTCTGGCCAGGTTACCCAGTTTATACACTGGGCATGAAGAGCTCCAGTATGGAATACCCCTTTGGCTAGTTTGTGTCAGGTGTCCTGTCTCTGCTTCCTTCCAGCTTCTTGTGCTCCTCCTCACTGGCAGAGCATGAGAGACTGAAAGGTCCTTGATCAGAGTAAGTACTAGTTAGCAACAGCTAAAACATTGATGTGTTATCAGCATTGTTCTCAGACTAGAGCTGAGATACAGCACTGCACCAGCTACTAGAAAGAAAATTAACTCTATCCCAGCCAAAACCAGGACAGTATTTCATATAGCAGATCTGTTGCACATAGGAAATATCTGCTGCCTATGTGCAACATAGTCATCTCTGCTGATATAAGTACTAGGGAAAAAATGACAACTACTCTTGCTTCCTTGTTGAATGCCATCCTCAGATAAAATCCTAGTGAACAGTCAGTGAATCACCAGCCGTCACTGAGAGTGACCTTTCTGCACTAAAGAGAAATATTTGTGCGTTCCTCCTAAAGTGATACAAATTATATATGTGATCAGGTGGGCCCTTTCACCTGTCTGAACGAGGGCAAAAAGTAAAATCTGATTCTGGATGATCACACAGGCTTTCAGCCTTGAATACAGAGTTCATCTTAAATGTCAGTAATGACATGAAAGGGCAGATAATGTTTCTATGGCTAGGTAACCACTTATTCCTAATTCTGCCGGAAGTAAAATAGGATAGATTCAATTTAACTGACTGTTATTCTACACTTTCAGAAGCTGGAACTAGTTACAGGTTTTAGTTTTCTTATTTGGACTGCTATCTGAGGTAAGTAATTGTGATAATGTAACAGAATGAAACAGGAAAATCCAGCCCTCTCACAAAGAGATCCAGAGGGAAAAATCTGATTAGGACAAGGAGAGGCTGGAAATACTTTTTTTCCTATCTAGGATGAAAAGGAAGGTTGCTTTGAATTGTCTACTCTATCCCCATTTCTGATGATTTCTGTCTGTGTAGAAGTAGCCATCTTAAGTGAAGCAGTGATGGCAAACATGCAGCGTGGGATGAAGAACACATAGAAGTGGAAGAGAATAAATGTGTTCCACTTATCACTTAAAATATTCTATTCTTCTACATTCTAAAACTTGTTCTACATTTCTCAATGATCAATTCTGTTACCGATTCTGCATGCAGAGTATCTGCATGATACTCTACAACTTTTGCCAAGTCCATTGTAAGTGTAGACACCACCATGCACAAGTTGAAAAGATCAAAAGCTTACGTAAAGTGCTGTTTTGGACCACCAGGCCACGCTACATAGCAAAGAGTTCTCCCAGGCATCACCTTGGTTATGGAGTATAGGCACTGGGGAAAGGCCAACAGGAAAGCCAAAGTCCATATGCTCCCAATGACCACCTTGGTAGCAGTTGCAGAGAGCCTAGGTTTCAAGGGATCAATGATGGCCATGTATCTGTAAAAGAAAGCAAAACCCTGTGCATAAGAAACCTTCAGAGATCAGGATGTATCTAGAAACAACCAAAGCTTAGGGTTGGGAGAAGGATAAAAGCAGAGATATTTGTCTTCCTGGATTTCTGATGGCATTGTGCTGTGTGAGTGGTTCAACCCCTATGAAGGCTGGAAGAAGGTCCATTGAATACTATTTTAAAGCTGTGGGACACCCGGTTAACCAAATGTATACCAGTAGAGCAACTCTCAAAGAATTAATCCTGATTGAAAAGCAACAATACAGCTGGATCGTCTGTTACTCTGCTACATAAGGGTTTATCTCTAATTAAAAAATTTACAGTCAAGCTGTCAGGATTATTGGTCATCTGTCAAAAAGCTACAGGAACTTGATAAGGCCACATACATCCATTTCAGTAAAAGCAGACTGATTTTGGAATATCTGCCAAAGAGCCCAAGACCGCAACTGATTCATACAGAGATGGAGAGAGGAGCCATATGAGCATTTCCTTGGGTAATGTAGAAATGAGAAAAGCACCAAGAGAAATAGGTATATAAAGCACGAAAACATTTCACTTGCCTTCTCAGTTCCTGTGATCTCAGGTAGGATAGCATTCTTTTTGCAGCTCTATAATTGTATGGACAATCCATGTATGGTATTTTAGAAGAACATGCAAAAAATAATTTAAAATTTTACTCTAATTACAGTTTAAAAGCTTAGGGAAAAGTGCATCAGAAGGCAGTGAGACAGTAAAAGAAAAGCATATCTTGTTTTCTGTCTTTCAATCTCTCTTATATATGAAAGGAACAAGGGAGACAGAAATTTTGTATCTTATATACTCCATATTGCATTTTCACATTTTTCTTAGCAAAACTACTGCTTTGATTTCTTGGCTAAACACTGCATTAACCTATTTTCCCCCAACTTCTCTGATTACATGATTTTGTTTTATATAACAATGACCAAATAATGACTTACAGAATCATTAATTATGTTAATTAAATGGTAGCACTATTCAAAATTTCCTCCAGTGTTAGGGGAATACTGATAAGTATCAGCCAGAATCACATTTAAAGAAATTTTTATACTTCCATAAAACAAGGGTGATTTTGCTATATTTGTGCCCATATTCTGTTACTTGATATAGCACACTGAATAACTAACTACATATTCTTTAATCTGACATCCTAATGTTTTCCAAAACAATACAAGGAAATGTTTTTTACATTAATATTTTGCTTCAGATCCAGAGGGTTTCAGAGTACATTAAAAAAATCCTTTTATTCATGATGATTCCATGCTGACTGTGAGTTAATGTAGCAGTTAATGGATCAGCAATTTAAATCAAGAAATTTCCATGGAAGTATTCAGTGTATCTGTGCTTATTCTAGAAACTGAATCTGAATGAATATCTGCCCTTCTGCAGTCACTGGTAACATTGATATTCTACACTGTGTTTCCAAGCCATTGCTTTTCTAAAATCAGAACAGCAATGATTTAGAACCAGCTCGGGAATAACCAGGGAGGTCAGAAGGAAACTAACAAAATATTATTTTCTGGTTTTATTTTGTTTGTTATATTATATGAAAACACCTGAAGCAGGTTAGGAAACTGGGGTGAGTATGAAAACCAGCTTGAATGTTTTACTGATGGGAAAATAATTTCCAATGAGAATTTGCCAGATTTCTAGGAGAATGAGTATCAGTTTCAACACTTAGTTATCAGCCATGGGGATTAGTACTAATTCTGGAAGAAGCAAACTCACTACTAAACAATCATTATGGCCTGTACACTTTCAATCTCTTTCACAGTACATGTCCAGTTATCTGATCATCTTTGACGAGATTATTGGAGTATGCCAGTGATCAGATGCTAGGTTTTTTTCAGTGATGTTCAGTGATAGGACACGGGGCAATGGGTGTAAAGTGGAACATAGGAGGTTCCATGTGAACATTAGGAAAAACTTCTTTACTGTGAGAGTGACAGAGCACTGGAACAGGTTGCCCAGGGAGGTTGTGGAGTGTCCTACGTTAGAGATATTCAAGGCCCGCCTGGACAAGTTCCTGTGTGATGTACTCTAGGTTAGCCTGCTCTTGCAGGGGGGTTGGACTAGATGATCTTTTGAGGTCCCTTCCAACCCTTGGGATTCTGTGATTCCAGAATTTTCCAGTATTGCTACCCTCCTTGTGTCATTTATACCTTATAGAATAATTGCAATAGTAAAAGATGTACTATGGCTTGTCATCTACTCCTTCTCTGCATTTCTACCTCATCTAAAGATGGCCCAGGATGAATTCAGAGACCATTTTCTATATGTAAAATTGCATAGGCAGTAGTAGCCATTTTATGGCAGGAATGTAGGAAAAAAAGAAAAAAAAAGCACTTTGTATTATTAGGTTTTGTAGATTTTGTGCTATTGTTGACACTTTAGTTATTGCTGTGGGGCTTAGAAGTTATACAATCAGCTTAATTTACACTCACAGAGAATGCATTATTTTGTAGGCAAGCAAGTAAAAACTAGTAGATCCTTTTCTAAAGTGACATAATATGTGATTATTATTTTTCTTGTCTGTGTTGTTGTATTGACATTCATAGGCAAAAAGGTTCCAAAGCCACTCACAATATTTACGTTTTATGTTCTCATCTTGTGCTTTGGCTTTAGATTATGAGAAACCTTCTTACACTGTTAGATTACTGCTTGTGTCTGTGCTTCCAAATCCGGGCAGGATTTGAAATCCATTGAAATCAATGGACAAGCTACCAGTGATTTTAATTAATCGTTTTTGAGGATGAGTAAATTGTGTTTTGCTGCAATCAGAAGAGTAGCAGTCATTTAAAATGAAGGAGAGTGCAACGTGTCCTAATTGTTACAGTGCACACAATGTTCTAGGCAGACTTGCCCAGGATTCTTCTGTATAGACATCAGCTACAAGACAATAACTGTAATATTTATAAGGTAATGGTCCTGATAAAAATTTGTGCAAGTAATCATCTGCATCCATGTTTACCTGCTATGGAAAACAAATTTCATTCAGGATATTCCTACTTTTTTGACATTTCATACCTGAGAGATATGTAATTGCAGAATAATTGGTTTATCAAAAATAATTCCATTTTAGTTAACCATCAAATATGTGATAAACCCAACATCTGCTGTCTTAGAGATTCTCAACCTCTAGTAGACATGAGAACCATGCTAATATCTTAAAACATCCAAATACTGGCAGAAATAGTAACTATTTATTTTCCATTGCTTTTACTACACTTCAGTATTCTTAACCACAGGGTAATTAGTTCCCTTCTCCTTTACCTGCTTTTTTATTTTGTTGGTTAGTTGGGGTTTTTTTACAGCTAAACCAGTAGTTTTGGTATTATGTATTAACTGTGGCATAGTTTTGAATGCTGGGTGTCATGGCCCAAGAAAGCAGCAGATCTCATGAATATAAACTTTAGTTGGGTTGTTGCATTCTATCCCCTAGTTCCCTTCTCCAAAAAACAAGTGCAACTTGGTAATGAATATAACTTGGTCGTCATGAGTCCTGTCTTTCAAATTTAGCTAGCTTGAGTGTTGGCTGCCTGATGCTGTCCAAAATGCTTGATGATCTTCACCTGTAGTAGGTGATAACTCCTAATTCATCATTTTCACATGCTTGTGGGACTCCTAAGGCATCTTCTTCTTGGCTAGTATCTTTCCTTTCAATTGCTAGTTTTCTTCAGATTGCACATTGACATTATTTTATGGGCTATTGTCAGATTTGTGTTACATTCACATTATTCTTATTCCCAATAGGCACCAGCAGCAATTCCCTTTGGCTAAGATAAAATTCTGTTGGTTTATCTTCCTGTCTGGTAACTGCCCTTTAAAAATGTGGATTGTTTGTGTGAAATGACTCCTACAGCTGTACTGATGAAAATTTTTAACTCTTGGCTGGCTGAGTAAGTCAAATACAAGGATCAGATGAAAAGCAGGCTACTTGTTTTTCTTGCTGAAATTTGAGTGATAAGCCAACAGTCTAGCTTTTGCACAAGATAGATTACAAAAACATAGCAGGCAGTCATTCCAGCAAACAAATGGGGGGGACCTTGACCACTTCCTCAGTAATTCCTTTGTGCAGGAAGGATTTAGCTGATCAGAAAGTATTGGCAACTCTCTATACTGAGCCTTTGCTAAGAGATTTAATTTATTCTGATGTGCCAGTTCACAAACAATTACAATGAAGTATCTAACTTGTTCCCTAAGTGGTTTTTCTTGGAAACAAAATTGCTAAATTAACATAGCTGCAGTTGTAAGGCTCACTCAAATTTGTCATTTAAGTTTGGTAACACTTTCCTAGAGAAGCCATCACTGCCATAATTAAGGATAGCAGAAAATGTGGAATGACTCTCAGCTGCAGGTTAAAAAACACCTCCATGGCTGAGCTGTCTGTGGTTGTTAATCTTTGCACCCAAAAGAAGCTTAGAAGAGAATGAAGTCCTTCCTGCACTGTTAACTGTCATTTGCAAAGGAGGCATACCTACTCCTGACTATAATTTTGGTTTGCTGGAAAAGTCATCTTGCCATTACTGGCACCTAAGGATGATAAGTTGTTTGCTTGTCTCTTTAGGCTCAACTTGAAGGAGCAGTAGCTAGTTTTTCCAGTTGGCCCTTGTCTTTGATATCTCTCCGTTTCGGCCAGGACGTTTCCATCAGAAATGGAAGCTCTTGCCAGCACAGGCTAGAAGTTCCATGTGTAGGTGGTGCTCAGAAAATTAGTGAGATGAGGAGGTTAAGTATGTATGAGGTTAAGTATGTATGATACAGAGTATTGCCCCTATATATTCCAATTACCTACAGCTGACAACTGTCTATAATTTTTCATGGTGTAGCTCTGTCATTAGAGCTCATTTTCTTAGTCTGTTTGATATCCTTTAATAGATTTTGTATGGCAAAGTGCCAGTCACAAGGGGGAGCAGCAGACGTGCTGTCTGAACTGTGCACTAAATGGTGCTGAACATAGTGTAGAAAAAAAAGAATTGTGTGAGTATGCCAGGAATGAAGGGGAGAATGATGAGATACAGGATACGGAACAGAAGCAGAAGAATTGAGACTGGGAAACAGTTTGCCAAATGCAAAAATAGGAATTGAAATGAAACAAGAATAATGAGAAATTAATAGAAGCAAAGAAAGCAGACACGTAGAGTATTAGCAGATAGAAAGTGGGTTGAGAGAGGAGAGAATAAGAAAGGAAACTGGGGTGATGTAAAGGCAAAAGACACATGAGAAAAATCAGCCCTACTAGACCAGAGTTTCCAAGGTAAAAAGAAAAGCACAATGGGACAGTGGGATTCTGTGATGGCAAGACCTTTTGACTCTGAAGGTTTATGAAAGAGAACTCCCAAAGTTCTCTCTGTGATCAGGCAACCATAAACTAGCATGCAACAGGGACAAATGGACTTCTCTGATGCTCCAGAGTAATCTGTCTTAATTGTGGTTCTGCTTCTCCACGGTTTTTTAAAGTGATCTGAACTTACGCAGTTCTTCTGAAGTCAGTGAAAGTGGCAGTTCTGAGGCTCTTGTAGATCCACTGTGTTCTGTGATATTTATACACAGACCTTGGGCCTCCCTACACCTCTGAATCTAAGCACTCTAAAAGATGGTAGGCATTTGAGCTGAAGGAGGATTTATAATGGCTACAAGCAACTGAAGATTTGTTACGCTGCGGAAAAGCGTTCTGTAGCCACACAAACACTATTCAGTGGGGTATTGTGCCACTTGACTTTGCAGTCTTTGGATGTTTACTGTTCAGTCGGTCACCGAGCTGGGGAAATGTGACTCTCTGCTGAGCAAAGCACTGTGAACTCTCACTGAAGTCATTTGATTTCAGGATTGAACTTCTAATGGTTCCTTACTCCAGTGGGAGCTGCTGATAGTGCCACAAATAGCTTGTTCCACATAGTAAAGCAGCAATACTGATTCTAAAGTGTAACGACAAAAAAGAGTTTACTCATTATGCTCCTTTATCATAACAAGCAGAAGCCAGTATTACCCCATCCAGTGTAAACATTAACACTTGGAAAATAATTATAAGATGAAATATGCACATTTAGAAATTTAAAAATGTAAATATGTGCAGGTTGCTCCATCCCTGAAAGTGTTCAAGGCCAGGCTGGACAGAACCTTGGGCAACATGATCTTGTGTGAGGCATCCTTGCTCATGGTGGGGTGTCGGAACTAGATGATCTGAAGGTCCTTTCCAACCCTAACGATTCTATGATTCTGTGATTCTAGGTAGAGATTCAAGCTGACACAAGAGTGTGGATTATTCAACATTTGCACCATGTTCTATGCATTACTCTAAAGCCTTTTTAGGTATCACTTTAGTTTCATCACAAGGATCATTAGCACATTATTTTGTTTCCTGTGATCATGTTAAATCCCACTGTCACTGTTTTTCTTTCAGCTTTGTGTTTTGTTAGTCTTTGTCCCTAGTTTATTACTGCCAAAGTCAGCTATAATCTTTCTAGTGAACTTAATGAGATATCAGTCAGGCTGCAAGATGTAATGGCTGTGCATCATGGTGTGCTTGCTGCAGTGCTCTTTTCCTTCAAGACTGTTTTCTTATCTGCCTGTGTCAGAACAGATATAGTTTCCTTCAGAACTTCTCAGTCTGCAATTTACTGTTTATTACTTGTTTCTTGGGTTCATCAAATCAAGATGATAATTTTTTTCTGAAACAATCATAGAGACATTCCTCATTTGAATAACATTGATAAACTGTTTAAGCCAGTGGTTATAATGACAGCATGTAGCTCTGTTACAGTTTACAAATAATATAAAAGACAAATAACTGGTCCTATAAAAGTCCCATAAAAGTTTCTGAAGTTTACTTATTATGGTCTTGACTGTAGAAAAGATTTTTTAAAAAATCCTGATTTCTCTTTTTGCAAAACAGTGTACACTGACTAATACAGGCAGGAAAAATTTGTCTTCTTACCACATTATTTAGAAAATTGTAGCAAAAATATGTAAGACATTTTACAACTAAAATTGTGTTTAAAATTGGATCCTACAGATGCCCATCTGGAGACACATTTGGAACCCTTTAATCATTCTAAGTGGTTTGTTTCACCTGTTTACAGTGTGTTTATAAATGGGG
>JBCJKH010037526.1:0-13595 GCA_039877255.1 Loriculus beryllinus | reverse complement strand
TTTTTTTCCTTTTTTTTCCTTTTTTTTCCTTTTTTTTCCTTTTTTTTCCTTTTTTTTCCTTTTTTTTCCTTTTTTTTCCTTTTTTTTCCTTTTTTTTCCTTTTTTTTCCTTTTTTTTCCTTTTTTTTCCTTTTTTTTCCTTTTTTTTCCTTTTTTTTCCTTTTTTTTCCTTTTTTTTCCTTTTTTTTCCTTTTTTTTCCTTTTTTTTCCTTTTTTTTCCTTTTTCCTTTTCTTTTCCATATAAAGGGTATCTGTAAAATGGTGGTAAGAGAAAGAAGAGCTGGAGGCAGAAAGACAGAGAGGTGACGGTATGCCTCCCAGTCACTGCCCTGTGATAGGGCTGTCACTCAGGTCCAGACCTGGCCGTGCTTGCGGAGAGCTCTGAGCTGGGCTTTGCTCCAGTTCTGAGTGATGTTGGGGTATCAGTAGCTCACAAATGCTCTCCATATGGCAATCTTCTGCTCCTCATGAAGGTCTGCTGTGCTGGCCATGTGTAAACAGTTCTCATTGGTAATACTGATGAACTCTCTCAGGCTGAAGGCCCGGCGGCATGTTCAAGCTAAAGAGTGTTCTTGATAGGCTATTTCATTTGAAATGTGAGAGTTACCATATAAAGAAAGAAGATCGATTGTAGGAAGGGAAATGCGTGTAAATGCAAGTAAGGAAACATTTCTTTTTGTTCCCCAGAAAAACATTTACTGAAAATACTTTCTCCTTCGTCTCTAGAGGCTGTTGTCTCATGAAACTTGAGGTTTAGAAATCTCCCAGTAGAATGAAAGTTGGAAAAGAAATTCCCTTTTATTGTATCATCCTGTTGTAATGGGAAAAAGTGTGGTTGCCAGCAGACAATTTCTTGGTGTCATCTAATCAAAATGTTCTATCATTGGACTGCTTTCACAAGGAATCTTCTTTGGCTCTCCTTCTCTTGGAGTAATGACAGCCTACTTTCATTTCCAAATGACACCCAGAAGTCCCCTGCTCTTGGGAGTCAGACAGCAGTGTGATGTGTGTGACTTTCACAAAATCTGATAAGTATTCATGAGTCTCAGGTTGTTTCTGCTTAGCTGGCGTGTATGAAAAGTGGCCACTTACAGTGGTGAACTGACAAAATGTCTTTGTAACTGGAATCTCACAGTCAGTTTTCATGGGGGGGGGAAATAGTGAATGTTCTTGTCAAATGGTTTAACATGATCCCTACTTCTGGGCATGCCTCGTAAAACAGAAGTCATGCGGTGAAGGGGAAGAGAGCACTTTTGATGTATATATTATCTAGACTTCTGCTATGGTGCAAGAAATGCCTTAGCCAGCTTGTTTACCCAGCTGAAAAGCAAGTCAAGGTTACCCATAATTAGAGATGGTTGTAGAAGATGTTCAGATCTGAGTCTGGATTACATGCAAGCTGCAGTTCGTGTTTGAGACTAAATGATCTTGTCTGGCTTCAAGGACACTGAAACTGGAGATATGCTGTTCTCAGGAGTATTTTGGCCTCAAATGGCAGGAACGCGTGGTGGTGTTTTTTATAACTTCCTTGTGAGGAGATGAGAAATTTGTGACTCTGAGTTAGCCCCTGGGAATTTCACATTGATGCCTTCCCTATGAAACCCTTATTTAATGTTCATTGCCATGATATGCGAACTCTGAGGATGCAATGAAGTGCCCTTTATGAAAAGGAGCAGAGAGCTGTTGCACCAACCCTGATCTTTAGTTATTTATGGGGAGATCCTGTGGAAAAAAAATAAATTACATGGCTTAATTGGATCTATGTTTTTCTGCCACTGGTTCTCTTCATTCTCTGCTACTGGTTGATTTATGTGGATTATTGGAATGTTTCTTCTCTGTTCTTGCCTCTCCAAAGAACTAGGATTTCATCAGCAAGGAGCGCAGATAGAAACTTCCATGTACTAGGTGGCTGTATCAGATCTCTTTACTAGACTGCAAAAAAGCTAATGTTGGGATCATTAGTTATGTTTGTGAGTTACCAACAGCCCAGTAATAGGATGGAAGACTTGGCATGAATATGCTGTTTAGGTCTTGAGAATAAAGAAGAAGAGCATGAAGACTTCCTGCCTTTCCCTGTGCCCCCCACTGCCACAGCTATTTGAGTGATTACATCTTCGCATCTAAATATGTGAGAATGGTTTTAGAATGCTAAAAGTGGATTCTTTTCAGGTTTATAGATTAATCTAACAAAGAGGGGTTAACAGTCAAATAGATTTGATGGTATCTATCTAATTGCCTTTTTACATAATTTATACTTTGCTAGCTATAAAAAGATGCTTTGGAAATGATTCAGAAAGTCCTTCAGGAATAGTCCCAATCTCTGCAGCCTTATTAAATGCATACAGGCATGTCTCCCAGTGAGAATCTCAAGCTGTGAAAGTCATTAGAATAATAAATTAAACTTCTATGTATACAGGCATTTTAAACTTCAGGTGAAAATTCCTTATATGCCATGTTCTAATTTTCAATTCAAGTGCTAACGAAACGGGACTTCAGAACTGATCGGTGATCTTCTGCAAAGTTTTACACACGTAATAAGTCACCGAGCTGCGCTGGCTCCTGAAACATGTTGCAGAGCTGAAGATGTTAACACTTTGAAAGGTTCTTGACTCCTAGTTTGACAACAGCTGAAATCTAATTCAGGGGAATAGGCTAATGGTGGAAACCGCACAGTTAATAGCAAAGTGCATGTTGCTACTTTCAGTTGGTTCCTGTCACCATGATCTGTTAATATTTTAGTCAATATTATATTGTAAAATGGACTCTTTGCAGACATTGTGTAATCAGGATGACAAATGGAAGTCATCAGGTTTTGCAACCAGAGAAACATCGCTTTAGAAGAGTAACTCAAAGAATCCTGAAGTCAAGGAGCCAATAGTAACAATTCTTTCATGGAAAAATCTGACTAGTGCCTGCACGAATCTGCAGTTGACTCTGGATGAAAGGCTAACTTCGTCTTTTAGTATCCAATTTCCAAAAAAATCTCACTTGGGTTAAATTGCTTCATTTGATGAGCGTATTTGCTTAGCTCTTTCAAGGTACTTATCAGCTAGTTTTATGAAGTGGGAAGAAGCAAAAAATACGCTTCATGTTCTGTCAAAAACCGATGTCTCTAAAACCGCTAGAACTAACTACCTGACCTGAAAAAGATAATCTGGAATGCTCCCTCATAAATTTCACTTAAAGTTACTTTGGCCTCACTAGAGAGAAAAATGTATTTGTATTTAGGTATAAGTTGCAATTTCTTCTGTTTCCAATATTCTGATTTTTATTGGAGAATTCAATTTACAAAATGGATCATTGTGAATTGAGGGATGCTGACTAAAAGCCAGGGAATGGAAACATTAGAATTTCTTGCTTGATTGTGTGTGGGATTTTTGGTTTTGTTTTGTAAATGTTTGGAGGTTAGGGCAGTGGAGGATGCTGGAAATTACAGATTTCTTTCTTAGCTGATACCTTAGGCTGTGATTACCAAATGAAGCAGCTTAATCAAGAAGTGTGGCAAACGGAAGTTAGGAGAGGGCACAGCTTTAAGTGGAATCAAATGTTCTTTATTAGCTCTAACCACAGCCAGAATGATATCTTCACAATTGAGTGTGGCCTCATTATGCTTGGGCTGAGGAACCTATTCAAGAACATTTTGATTCTTTCTCATAGAAATTGTTAGAGAAAAGATTTTTTTTGTGTGTGTGGGGGGAGGGAACGGAGGAGAAATTTAAATACTTGACAATTATTAAGTAATAATAATTCAGTGTTATTGAATTGAAACCAACTCTTGCTCATGCACGCACAAAGTAGTCTGTGGCAACAGCTGCTGCTCAAATAGCTAAAAACCCTGAAGCATCTATTTCAACACAAATAAAAATAGACCTAAAAATGCTTAGTCTGAACCTAATTCAGAAAGTAATCCAAAACAAGTGTCTTCTGGGAATCGGCTGTGTTCAACAACTGGTCATTTTTAGCACTTTTTCAAGCTATAGTGTGAAAGAAATATGTACTATGAAAGTACTGAAGAATCTAGTCAATCACAGAGCAGAGGTGCATACAGCAGTTGGTAAAAAGTGGTAGCATTTTCATAGATTTTGGTGGACTCTCAACTCATCGTATGGTGTCTACTTGTCCAGATTCCCGGGCTCATTTTGGCCTGGGCGAATAACGGCAAGAAGGATCTTAATGTGCCTTTTTTTCAATGATGTACTTCTTCACAATTAATGTATGTAACTTTTCTTTTTCTTTATTTTTTTTTGACACCTTCCTCAATTCTGGTGTAAACCAGCCTCAGTGGAACTCTTTTATTTTATTTTCTTTCCCCAGTGTCTTTGGGAAACATACCTCTTTTAGCATACCTTCCAAGGTAATAGGGGGCATTGTGCACATTGGGTAATTGCACCGTTAGCAATTGACCAAAAAGGCACACTTTGCTTTCAGCAGGTTTCTGATTTCAGGATGTTTGCACATCCAGTTCCTCAGGCTTTTGAAGATGTGAGGGAAAATTATTCTTTCTTTTTTCCTCCAGCTCCTTTTTCATTTTTCCTCTTCCTAGGAAGAGGACTCGACATATTTCTTGAAGAATGCTTATGGAGTATCCAACTAAGAATATATATATATATATATATGTGTATGTATGTAAGTTTCCTATAATGGAAGTGAATGCCTGTAATTGTAATGGCAGAAGAAAACCCCACAACCCACATCCCATCTCACATTGCTCTTCTGATTATATTGTAGCCTTCTGACATGAAGAGGCAGGGAGAACATTTTTCCCAGACATGAATTTCTTGAAAGATCTGCCTTGGTTATCTTCACCTGAGCCTGCAGGACAACACAGATTGCTAGCCCTGAGCCTGCCAGTTCAGTTTGAAATTCAAACTCTAAAGAACAATTGCAAAGCCAAGAGGTGATGCCCACACCTTCAAATTCCATTAGCCTGGGCAAAATTGGAGAAGGAATGAATACTGTGTATAATTCGTATTGCTTAGTTTCCTAGAAGTCTTCTTGCTTGCATGTGGTTCCCTTGTTTTTTTGTATGCCATAGTGCCATGTCCTGTTGACATTATCCTTTACAGAAAGGGAAATAGAAATTCTGGGTCACATTAATTGTCATTTTTACACCTTCTGTGCCAGGGGAGAATTAAGACTTAGGACACACAGGCTTTCTGATTCATGCTCCTTTACTATGCTTGCTAGAGCACATTCCTTTGGCTGCCGTTTTGGAGGCAGGGATGGAAGTCAGAAGAGCACAGAAGATTTAACCTTGCTCTTTATCTGTGAGGCATTCAAAACCCAGAGGGAGCGTTCTTCCATGAAGCAGCACACTGAAGCCACAAAACAAGTGTCTGCCCAGCATGGCCTCGCATGTCTTCAGAATGCCATTCCACAACTAATTAGGCAAAGCCACAGGGTTGCCCACATGGACGCTTGGTCCAAACCTGTGGGCAGCAGTTTGCAGGAGAGGAAGGTGTTAGAAACACTGTGGTTTCTTTGAGGGCTGCACTCAGATGCTATGCTAAGCCCTACTCCTCTCTCAAGTGAAAGTCATCTCTGCCTGCCTGTCAGCTGCTCTGTTGCTCTGTTTGTGAGAAAGACAGAGGGAGGAGGAGATTTTTTCTAAAGCTGTTTACCAGCATGAAATAATGTTTTCCCAAAATGACTGGAACCACTCCTTAAGACAGAACCTGTAAGTGGAAGAAGTGCCCCTGCATTCTTTCTCTATTTCAACAAGAGGACAGAGACAGGCTTTTGACAGGTAGTAAGCAAAGTTTGATTAATTGTCGTATCTATGGGAGATAGAAAGAACTGTAGCAGTCAGCAGTCTGCTGGCTTATACCTCCCTAATGTAGTCCTTTGCAGAACAGAGCAGTCAAGTGATGACCACATTCCCCCCATGTCTTGCACATGTACACTTTCTAACAAGTTTTTGCTGAGCTTGTTGAGCTATTGGAGACATACTCCTGGTTTGCTAATTGATACAGAGTCTAACCTTCCCTGAGACAGATTTGCACAAAAAGATTTACAAGCAAATGTAGCATTTCATCGTATGTGGCATCCCTTTTTAATTGTGGACTCGTTGATACTATTACTGTTGAGAGATCTTCTCCTATTTCTGTCCTTTGGTTGCCTTTATTGCACCATGCATGAATTTTAGAATCCAAGTTTAACACGTGAGTGGCCTGAAAGCTTAACTGCTGCTTAATCATGAGATAAATATAGTTCCTTCTCCCATCTGGCTAAGAGATGGATGCGTCCACTGTATCATGTTAAAGGAATGATTAAAAGCTTCATTCGTATGCGATACAAAATGACCAGAAATGACTACACCCTGCTTTGAGATGTGCTGTAATTTGTACTGTTACTTTGGATTGTTTTGGTTTTCTAAAAATAATAAATGACCCTCCAAATAGTGGTTGGCCAGAGGCATACAAGAAGCAATCCATAGTATATGGATTTGTTCAATGGCATTTAAAGGACCCTGATTAAAATTCAGCCTAGGCTGGAGTGATGAGAAGGCTGTTTACTGAGCGCTGTTTGAAGTTGTACACTGCACTGCAGATGGACCGGAGGGATGCACAGATTGAAACGTTTTACCTTGCCTGTCTGAATCCGGCTGTCAGGAGCCGATGGAACTCTGTGAGAGAGGTATCAAGATTCTTGAGCAGTCTGACTGCTGCTGCTGCTTCTTATGAGTTTTAATTTTCATTGTTTTCAAGTCATCATCTGCATGAGCCAAGCATTGAAGATGATGGCAATAACAACAGTCTTGTTAACTGGATCTGTGCTTTTGTCAGCTACTACTGATGCTTCATTTAGATACTTCAATTTAAAGCAGTATGCATTTGAAAGTTAGTGCTGTAAAACAGACATCACTTCTATTCCTCTTTTCCCTTAGCCCCGTTCAAGTACATCTCCATGTGTCTCTGAAGAAAGATGAAAGTATTATTCTCTCTTACTGCTCTATCTCTTTCTCTGACTAGAGTACATAAGTATCATGGACAAAAAAACCCCAACCGTACCAAACCCCTACCCGACAAGCACTGTGTCCAACTTCTGTATTGTTTCATATCATGGTTTTTTTGTTTGCTTTCAAATGGAGAGTAAAAATTTGAGTTCAACATGATTTTTATTTTCTAATAGATTAAATAGATTATTTAATTTTGTTGGTTTTTTTTTCTTGATTCTGACTTTTGATAAGGTTTCAGGGCAGCAACTGTGAAAGGACTTTACTATTTCTGTATGTATGCTTTGCCACAAGCTGTGTAACCTTGGGAAAGAGTGATGCAAGTGTTACAAAAGGGTTTAAAAAACACCCAACAAATCAGTTGAAAATATTTGAAGAGTAAGGTTTCCTTTCCAGAATAAATCCTAAATAAAAGGCATACAAGCAGGAAACATCCCTCACTGTTAACACAGACAAAATCTGCACTGTCTTCAAAATAATTTGAGTCCATGGAGATGTTTATTAACCTGATGGCACTGGTTAATGGAAATGATGAGGGTCAAACTGTCATTAATAAATAAATAATATAGAATGCAAAGTGCTGTGCTGTTCAGGGTGAGAGAAAAGAGAACAAAACATTCTAGACGTAAAGGAAATATTGTTAAAGGGCATTGATGAAGACTTTAAAACACCTGACTTTCGATTTTATCGCTCAGGGTGATTCTGCTGGCCTGTGGTGCCAAGAGCATGGCTCCTTCTGCACCTGCTTGCTGTGGTGTGAACTGTCAGTTTTGCTGTTGTGACCAGCTCAGATGCCTCTGCTGGAAGTTTTCAGGGAAGTTCTCCCTTTTGTGGGTTGTCAGATTTTTGGAGGTTTGGTCAACATCCCGAGTGTGTTATCAGGCTGTAGTTTGGCTAATCAGTTTCTGAGTGTCCTGGGACAGTCATGTTTGATTTGGAGTAGTTCTGTTGTTTTCCTGTCTGGAAAGGGTTTGTGCAGTTAACAGATGAGTGTAGGAGCAGGGATGCCACACAAATGTGATCGTGTAGATGGGCAACAGACAGTTAATACATACCTGATAAGTCATTATTTGATACTGGTTTTTCCCAGTATTTGCTGGAAGTATGTTGGGCAGACTAAGCTCAATTACTAAAACAGGGTAGGAGTTGCTTATAGGAAATATGGGGCTCTGAGAGCTTATTCATCCTGGTTTGTGCATTGTACTTGAATATCAGCAGATACTCTGAACTAACAAGGTCTCGTTCATCATTAATCACCATTCCTGGATCTAGGCTATGGAGGAAAATTTATCTGATGTATCAATATTCCTCTCTCAGCTTCAGATGATATCCTTGTTAGAGGTTAGGCATTTTCAGTAAAATTCTAGCTGTGGGTATGTTGTAAATAATAGTGATTTAGTAAAGTAAATTATGTAGGAAATGGAACACACTGAGATAATTGTCTATGAAGTTGGGAAAATAAGTAAAGCTTGGTCCCAATTTTGAGAGAAGTCATTGGTATTAGTTTAAAACTCTTAATTGCTGCTTGTAAATGGTTATCAGTAGTTATTACCCATTTAGAAAGAACAGGACTGCTAGCATCTGAAATGGAGCAAAAAGTGGCGAGTAATTGAGCCTTGAGGGACTCCTTGTCACTTAAGGAAGCATAGTTGATGTTCATATTGCAGTTTATGGGTGCCTGCCTATAATGAGTGCACTTATGGTTAATTATTTTTTGTCTAACATTTGCTGAGCTATAATCAAAACTCATCCAGAAGTATAAACGATCACAAAATGCAAGGAGCTGGTGAACTAAAAGGGTTCCTGATGCTGCTCAATTAGTGGTGAGCATTTGAGTTGCAGTCTTGTGAGTTCTGGTCCCAGTTTGAACTTGGGGTGGGAGGATGGACCAAGAGGGAGTGAGATGTGGAGGAAATGGAGGTAGATGGTGAACAAGAACAGAAGTAGTTCAAGTGAAAACCAAAGCAGGTTCATCCTGTGGTGATAACTGCATTTGGCCTTCCATAGGTTATATTGCCTAACATACAGAGTAGCTATTTCCCACAGCGCTGTTACAGACAATAAGGAGCACTGTGTTGCTTGACAGCTAATTAGGAAGCAGAAAAATCTTTTCCCTCTGATGCGCTGTCTGTTAAGTCCTCAGCTGCGCAGTTGTCCTGGGTTCAGCAGTAGCAGTCATTTTTCTCCTTCTTAGTAGCTGGTGCAGTGCTGTGGTTTTGACTTTTGGCTTGGGAACAGCACTGATAACACTGCTCAAATGTTTAGTCTGACCAAGGGCTTTCTGAGTCTTACGCTCTGCCAGGGAGGAGGGGAAGCCGGGAGGAAGCAGAGACAGGACACCTGACCCAAACTAGCCAAAGAGGTCTTCCATACTGCAGCATGTCATACCCAGGATGTAAACTGAGACTTACCCAGAAGGGCTAGATCACTGCTTGGTCAGGCTGGGTATTATCAGTTGGCGTGTGGTATTGTATTCTCTTCCCTTGTTATTTCCCTTATCAATATTATTATTGGTGGTAGCAGTAGTGGTTTGTGCTACACTTTAGTTACTGGACTGTTCTTATTTCAACCTGTGGGAGTTACATTCTTCTGATTCTCCTCCCCATCCCTCCGGGAGCAGGGAGAGGAAAGAAGGGAAGTGAGAGAGCGACTGCATGATTTACGACTGAACTTAAACCACGATGTTATGGAACAAACTCCTCCTTGTGAAGCCAATAACATGTCTAGAACCATTCGGTTTTGTAATACTACTTTAGATAGGCTAGTTATCTCCTTTTGTTCCATTTGGATTATATCAATAGTTTTACTTTCTATCCTCTTGAATATCTAGGTTTAGATTTCTCAATTGTTAGTTTGCCATCAGGGATTAAGGACACAATTTGAGATTGTTCAGCTGCTCGTTTGGCTTCAAAATCGGCCAAATTATTTCCAGTTTCCTGATTAGAGTCACCTTGCCGATGCCCTCTACAATGCATAATAGCTACTTCCTCAGGTAGCTGAACAGTTTCCAGTAGCCACAGAATTTTTGTAGCATGTTTAATCTGTTTCCCTTGTGCGTTCAAAAGTCCTCGTTCTTTCCAGATGGCACCATGTGCATGGACCACACCAAATGCATATTTAGATTTCATCCAAATATTTATCCTTTTGTCTTTAGCTAGTTTCAGGGTGCTCGTTAATGCTTTTATATTTGCCTTTTGGGCAGAGGTGTTTGTGGGTAAAGGTTTAGCTTCTATTACCTGTGAAGTGGTGGTAACTGCATATCCTACCTTCCGTTCACCATTTTTCATGAAGCTACTACCATCAGTAAACTGAGAATCAGCATGTTCCAGAGATTTTTCTTTCAAGTCTGGTTGGCTCAAATATACAATCCCTATAGTAGCCAAGCAGTCATGTGTTAGTGGTTCTTTTTATTGCTCCTGCAAAAAGAATGCTGTGTTCACAACATTAGTGACCACAATTTCTATGTCATCGTTTTCCACAAGGGTGGCCTGGTATTTTAAAAATGTGAAAGAGATAACCCGTGGGCTCCTTTCTGTTCCAGGACTGCTGATACAATATGGGACACTATTACAGTAATCTTTTGTCCCAAGGTGAATTTGCTAGCCTCTTCAATATTCATTGCAACTGCTGCCACAGCTCTTAGGCATCCAGGCCATCCTTTGCTCACTTCATCCAGCTGTTTTGAAAAATACACCACTGCCCTTTTATAGGGTCCTAATTTCTGAGCAAGGACCCCAAGGCTATTCCCTGCCCCCCTCCCCAGGAACACAGCAAAAACGGTTTAGTCACATTCAGAAGTCCCAGAGCTGGAGCCCCCACCAGCTCTGCCTTCAAATCTCCAAAAGCCTCCTCTGCTGAATCAGTCCATTCCAAATAGGGAGGATTTCCTTCTAACATATAGTGGTCTTGCCAGCACTCCATAATCATGGATCCAAAGTCTGCACCCTCCGGTCATTCCCAGGAATGTCCAGAACTCCTTGACAGTTGACAGTCGTGGATGTTGGCAAATGGCTTCTTTTCTAGTGGTTCCAAGTTCTCTGTCTTGTTATTTCATGTCCCAAGTAGGAGACTTGTGTTTGAATTAGTTGAGCCTTTTGTTTGGATACCGAATAACCATTCAGTCCCAGAAAATTTAATAATCGCACTGTCCACTGGACACATTCTTCGTTTGTTTCTGTAGCAATTAATAGGTCATCCACATATTGCAACAGAGTCCCCGTCTAAGTGGGTGGCTTCCATGATTCTAGTTCCACTGCTATCTGACCTCCAAAAAACCGTTGGGCTTTTTTTAAACCCTTGAGGTAATACCATCCAAGTTGAGATTTCCTTCCCGTGTCAGGATTTTCCCATTCGAAAGCAAATAATTTTGGCTTTTTTTGGCCAATGGTAAGCAAAAGAAAGCGTCCTTTAAATCCAAGACAGGAAACCATTTCTGATTATTATTCAATTCAGTCAATAAGGAATATGGATTAGCTACTATTGGATGATGAATATCCTCTGCAATTTTGTTGATTGCTCTGAGATCTGTAACTTTTCCTATCGGATTTCTTTACTGGCAAGATAGGAGTATTATATTCCAATTCACATTTAATTAATAATCTATATTTTAAAATTTATGCATGGTTTTTTAATTCCCTTTTATCCTCCAATTTTAACGGATATTGTTTTAATCTAATTGGGCAGGCCCCTTTTTTATTTCTACTTTAACAGGCAAAGCATTTTTCACCTTACCTGAAACTTCAGATGCCCATACTCCCAGATATACCTGATTTCTTCTATTTCAGAGAGGTCTTCCTGTTTGCTTTTCTGTTGAATTAAAGATAAAACTGCAATTAATTGATCATTGTTAACTCTCAATTCCATTTTGCCTTATTTAAATATTGCTTCTCACCCGAATAAAGATTTTGGAGAATTTGGCATGCATAAAAATTTATGCATTCCTATTTGTATTCTAAAGGTTTCAGAAAGAATGGGTTTTTTTATTTTTATTTTTTTTATTTTTCTTTCTTGGTGGCCAGTAGCTCCCACAACTGTAACAAATTCTTTTCCCTCTGATTTAACACCAAATATGTTGCTCCTGTATCCACTAAAAATTTCACTTTATTTCCTCTAGTCCCTGGCTTGAATTTAACCAGTGGGTCTGCCCGGGTAGATTTCCCAGGTCCCCGTCATTCTAGTTCTAATACAGTCACCGTAGCCATCTCATGGGTATTCCTTTTAGGGCAATCTCACTTCCAGTGTCCAAATTCCTTACAGTATGCACACTGATCAGGTCCCACAGGAGAAGAATTCACTCTTTCACCTCTGCTTCGTCCTCTCACATTAGTCCCTCCACCAGTTTCTATTTGTCCCAAAGCAGCCACTATAACTGTGGCTACAGCACAACTCAGCCCCCTCTTCTCCACCTGTTCTCAACTCCCAGAACCTCTCCATTCTTCCTCCTTCACTCCCATCCCCATTTATCCAACAAGCCCTCAATCCCCTTGGGACCACAGTCTGTCAACACCTCACGCTCAAACACAGGAGCTGCGTGAGCTCCCCTAATTTCCTCCTTGGTTTTCCTCCCCCCTCCCCCCCCCCCTTGGTTGTTTCTTTTTTCTCCACAGTTGCTTACCCTGCTCTGCAGGGGCTACAGATGCCTGCCTCTGCAACAACACTTCTGTTTTAACCCTTTCTTAACTCTGAATGTGAATCTCCTGCTTGTTGTTTTAAGAACATCAATTGTAACAGTGCATTACAGTTCAGAGTTCCATTTTTAGGCCATTTTTCCTGATCTTCCAGAGTATACAAAGTCCACCATTGGTTTCAATATTTTATCAATGTTTTCTTATTTACTGAGCCCCCAGGAAACCCTCCCAGTTCTTTCAATGTGCCAAAATACACCCTAAAGGACTCTTTTTCAAGATTTCTCCTCTCTGCTGATTTGCTGTTATTAATCTCGTATTCACACACACACACACACACTAGGGATTCCAGAAACATACTCCACACAGTTACAATACTTGAGACAAAAGAACAATTAATGACATGGTTACCACACCTTGTTGTCAATACCAAAATCATTACCGTTATGAGCCACAAAATAAGTTGAATACCAATAAAATCAAAAATCTTTTCCACAAGATACCCCCTGCATCTTGCGGGTGTATACCAAACGGAGGCTAGCAGCCAAGTATACGCCTTTACCTCCGAGATTTCCTATCTTGATTTATGGAAGGCTTCCAAACCTTGCATATGCTTGCCAAAACAATTTAGTCTTTATGTAAGATGCCCCGTGCATCTTCCAGACTATATAAAAGAAAAGAATACCTTTTATGAAGATGGTCCTTGTCTGCTACCACAGCAATCCAAATGAGTCGAGGGGTCCCTCCAGGAAAAGTTCCTGAGGGCCCTAGGGAGCCCTGTCCTCAGCGGGTCCTGCAGCCAAGCAGAGCGGGTCCTATCTCGGGTGCCAAATTGATTTGGAGAAAACTCCAGGAACAAAGTCACCAATAAAGTTTAAGTTGACAAGCAGGTATTCTTTATTGCGGCTCCAGGAGACACGCTAGGAGGAGCTATCCCCTCGTGTCTCCCGGGGCCACAATAAAGAATAACTGATAGTTATTTTGGGTGTTTCCAGAGCACAGCCTCCACTTTCTGGC
>JBCJKH010037525.1:0-17348 GCA_039877255.1 Loriculus beryllinus | reverse complement strand
CTGGAGAAGAGAAGGCTGCGTGGAGACCTCATAGCAGCCTTCCAGTATCTGAAAGGGGCCTATAGGGATGCTGGTGACAGACTCTTCCTTAGGGACTGTAGTGACAGGACAAGGGGTAACGGGTGAAAACTTAAACAACAGAGGTTTAGATTGGATATGAGGAAGAAATTCTTTACAGTGAGGGTGGTGAGGCACTGGAATGAGTTGCCCAGGGAGGTTGTGAGTGCTCCAACCCTTGCAATGTTCAAGGCCAGGTTGGACGAAGCCTTGGGTGGCACGGTTTAGTGTGAGACATCCCTGCTCATGGCAGTGGGATTGGAACTAGATGATCTTAAAGTCTTTTCCAACCCTAACTCTTCCATGTTTCTATGATTCTATGCACAGGACGGTGAGTCTGAAACATGTCTGTTGAGTTTCACATTGAAAGAAATATGAGGATGTATCCAAAGACAGAAAAGACACAAAATGGGAACTTTACTCAAGGGTGTCTGGCTATCTGTGCAAAAGGAAAGGGATTTTAGACTCTGCAACTTCTGTATCAAGTCAATGTGCTATTGGTGACTGCTACAAGGCCACCCATCCACATGCAAGTACAGTCCGATTTCAAGCATCTGCTTTGACATTTAAGTAGATGACTCATTAAATGCTGCAAGTATCTGGAGGCAGGGATGCACTTCATTTCTTTTTCTCTTGGCAGCACACTATTCTAAAATAAAAGAATGCTTAAAGAGTTTGCACCAGTGGATCAGCTTACTTTAAAAACAAAACCAGAATCTTTCATTTTCAAGCTTGTTTATGAAAAGTTCTTAAAAGGAGACTCTTGAATTACCTCGCCCTCCTCCAATATGCTTCTGAACACTTGCTGAAAGTTGAAGGGAAGGAAGAGCAGTACAGGTGTGGAGCTGTATCATATTCAGGGTTCAGACACAAAGAAGTGGTTTACAGCTGCTTATTGATGGATAGATGTAGAACTAGGAGCTTTTCTGTATAGCAATATATAGTTACAGCTGAACTGAACCACTTAAATGCCATTGTGTTCAAGGACAAATTTGATGGGGCTTCCAGCAGCCTGGTCTCATGGAAGGTGTCCCTGTCCATGGCAGGGGAGTTGGAACTAGATGATCTTTAAGTCCCTTCCCACCCAAGCCAGTCTGTGATTCTATGATTCTGGACCCTCAAAGAGTAATATTGTCCCTACCAGCGGACAAAATTATCATTTCTCCTCTTAAGTGATAGATGCACATCCATCTACAGGCCCATCTCTCTGTAAGGAAGTGACTGGGAGTGAGAAAACTCAACTTTCAGGAAGCATTAATGGAAGAATATACAATATGTAGTGAAAGAAGACTCAACATAATGTCAGAAGTGTGCACACAATTAATTTTGGCTCCTCCACAACTAAACTGCTAAAAGATTGCCAAGACTTGTTTGAAAGGTATTGTCTAAGCATACTACATCTGAAAAGACATGACTGATTCATTGGTGTGTTACCTGTTCCACAGAGTAACCAAATGCAGAAAGCAGTCTCATTTTTACTAAAGAAACAAACCCCATGATCTGGAAAACATCAAGGTAGCAATGTTTGCTCTTACCATACCTGGTGCTCTGTTCTTCAGGCTTTGCATTTTAATTTGTATATTTTCATTCTGCTTCACAATAACATACCTATTTTCCATCAACATGTGCTCAAAGAAAGAAAGCTTGTGTTCTGAGCAAGTCCTACAGATTTAGAGTTTGCAGAAGATTTTGAGTTAGATATTAAGGAGATATTCAGTAAAAGAATGAAGCCATGGACCTCCATCACTGCAATCTTTAAAAGAATAGTCTGAGCAAACATGTATGGATAGTGTCATAATGATGAGTCTGACAGGGACTTCCCAAAACCGCTTCTAGTATCCATTCCACTGCGGGGTCTGCCTTTTCTGTGCTCTCTGCTGAAAAGGACCAGCTGTATTTGAAAACCACAACACAGGTTTCTGGTTTTGTGTTTGATTGTTTCAATCAAGAGCAATACTTACCAAAATGCTAGCAAGTTTGATGATTTTATTGGCAATGCTCAGCATGCAGCAGCTCCTTTTGTTTTCAGTGCTTAAAAGAAAACTGATGCAAACTGTAGGAACCTGTTAGCAGTACCTGGAAGCAATGAACCCACGAACCCACGACAAAAGAAAGCTGGGGTCTAATGCCTGCTCTTGCATAGACTGCCAGCACTCCAGCAGCACTAGCACTTGGCAATGGGGACAATGAGGACAAGGCAGACATGGAGGTGTGCTTACCAGTAAGGGCTAGAGGAAGGATTTTGTTTGTTTTTTAATGCACATTTGTATTGGTGAGCTCTGGTTGAAAACAATTACCAAGCATGTCAGTCAAATCCGTGAGTTCCTCTTCTTTTATGTACCTGTGAAAGAAAGAGAGAAACCAAGCATAGCACAGAATAAAAATAGCATGTGTGTCATGCTGTGTCCCGCTGTCAAGCACAGAGCTCAGATCTCTTCATCAAAGGTCAAGTCACCTCCTGATTGTGGATGAAAACCCACTCACTTACAGGCAAAGAGCCAACTGTGCCCACACCTACACTGAAACATCAGGTGTGTTATTAGAGGAGCTCCTGACAGCATCTCAGCTGCTGAGAAGGACATTCGTGCTGACCCCCTCCCACATTACACACAGCATGGGGTGCTGGGCTTCCACACTGGCCGAGCATAGAGGGACTACTTGAGTGAGGCAATTGCATTTGAACAAGGGGGAAGCTGGGGATGAGCAATAAGTAACTAGGGTTTAAAACTCTACTGTTGAATTAAACAGAGATATCAAAACAGGGGAGAAAGCCCTTTTAATAATTCCCTGGGTCATTCAGACTGTGGTTTTGACCTCAACTACAGTAAGGACTAACAGTTTCAGCTATTAGCTATTAGGTATTGGCTCCGATTTCTCAATGCAATCCCTTTCCGACTGTTATTCCCATAGCAGAGATTGTCTGTTCTAACACCGAATGCTCCATCCCTGGCAGTATTCAAGGCCAGGTTAGATGGGGCCTTGCACAACCTGCAATGTCCCTGCCCGTGCAGGGGGCTTGGAACTGGATGATCTTTAAGATCCTTTCCAACCCAAACCATTCTATGATAATATGATTCAATGATTTTTCCCCAATCCATGTTTCTCTTTAGCCTCCTGCTGCTGGTATTTCTGAAGGTGGAGTCCCCCACAGGTCTCCTCACATATTCCTGGGGTACAGTTTGAAAAAGCCTGTATTCTTTGGGTGTTAACTAAAGCAAACTCCTCTCCAGCCAAAGGACATTTGGGTCTGCTGCTGATCACATGGGAGCCTATACAGGGCCTTGCTGAAGGCATCTCAGATTTGCCATGAAATTCAAAGCAGCATGAGAAGAAGCTTGTGGTTGGGAGGCAATGAAGGGACGGCAATAATATGTATATGACTTCTGCATGCTTGAAAAGGGAAAATAGAAAGAGACAATACTCTCCCTGGAGAACTTGGCCTCTGGACCACTTCAGTCTCACCTAAGTGCAAAGGCCTGTCACATCATTGCAGCTTTAGGAAAAATAATGTCTCTGAAACCAAAGACAGAATGGAAAACAGACCATTATATAAAGTGCTGGCAATTATGGTTCTTTTATTCATGCACAGA
Source organism: Loriculus beryllinus (assembly GCA_039877255.1). Classification (NCBI taxonomy): domain Eukaryota; kingdom Metazoa; phylum Chordata; class Aves; order Psittaciformes; family Psittacidae; genus Loriculus; species Loriculus beryllinus. The sequence goes on along the minus strand of JBCJKH010037525.1, from coordinate 13,701 downwards.
AGTGACACATGTGCCTAGAGCAGGATATTTCTCCTCATAAAGTGTCCACTCATCTCTGTTCAGACCCCTTCCTAGCCCTAAATACCAGGCTGACTTCTACCATTCCTGCTCAGATGAACAGTGTGACATCTTTAGTAAATGCAAGAAAAGATGAGGACAAATGTGCTAGTCTCACAAGGTAAGGTTAACAGCAGTCTGCAGGAGCAGAAAGCACTCTTATTTCCCATGAAGCATAATGTCTGATGGCATATTTTATTTTAGCATAAGCCTACATTAGTATTCCCATTTTATTTTATCACCAACATACAAGGACCAATGCAGGTATCCCTACTCCTGGCAAGCAGTATATTACTATGTAAGCTGCTCCATTATTCTGTGATTCTTTTTAATGGCACAGCTTCCAGAATAATATATTCAATTTGTATTTATTGTATGTAAAATTATCACAGTTTGGACATGTATTACAATGAGGATACTGTGAGTTTTTAAAGGTGAGGTCTTTCATTTTAATGTGTTCTGTGTAATATGCCTGAAATATTGTGACTTGTTTCACAATGCGCAAGAAAACAGAACTGTTCTCTGAGTGTTAATGATCCTTATTAGATAAAACAGAAAGCATCTTAAAAATCAGAACCGTATAAAGACATCAGTATTTTCTAATGTTCTTGAATAACAATCTAATAAAATTAATATAACTTTCTACTAATGGGACCATTTTCATTTCTTGGGCTAAAAAGCAATGAACCATGTACAGCAGCAGAACCTGCAGTCTAGGGAGCGCAGAAATTCTTTGACCGAAGAGGTAAAAAGATTTAGAAGATTTTAGACGTTAAAATGAGTGTTCCTACAAATTTCAAACCTCCTTTCACTCATGGTGTAGCCACTTGAGCATCACAGTTTCCCTTCCTCCTGTTGTGCTAACAGAGCTACAAAAGGATCAGGAGGGTCTGTAATATGCTTTGGTTTGGGATTAAAACAAAAGCAAGGAAAAAAACCCCACTTATCCTGGGACCCTGATGATGGGAAAAATGCTTTGGAGCTCTACCCTAAGACTATAGCACGCACTTCAGAAAAGGGAAGATCTTGTTGCCCAGACCAATAGGAGGTTCAAAGCAGAATGGCCAGAGACAAAAACCAGAGGTGAGGCTCTGCAGGGATTTCAGATTTACTCACCAGCACATGTTTGAGCTAAGGACAAGACAGAGGATGTACCTAATGGAGCAGCTCAGTTTAAGCGAAAGCTTTGTTTTTCTCACTAAAGCCTTTACTGTGCCTCCATCCTCTATTCAACCTTTGGCTGGAAATTGTGAATTTTATAGTGTGTCCCTTTGCATCTAGCAGTTAAGTCAGATTAATATATGTTATGAAGGTAAAGGACAGTAGCTATTTCATGCTTGAATACTTACTCCCAAGTAAACATCTTTATGCAGATAATTTTTCAGGAACAGTTATTCTCATGTGACTGCTTAGCCTTGAGCAGTTGTGAGTGCTCAACATTTGCACCAATTCACTTGCAATTAGCTTACCTAAACTGGCAGAGCTACTGTGGATCAGATGTGTTGTGCTAGAGTGAAAATGTACGGGTAGAATTCATCATCATTCTTCTGATGAGCTGCTTGGTAAAAAACACAACAGTTTCAAAACAAGTTCAAGTGTTCCATGAGCATTTTGGACTTTGAAAAGACACTTCTGAGGCAGAAGTGTTTCCATTTAAAAGGCACTCTCTCTCCCTTTGTCATTGCCAAGGCATCCAAGTGTTCTGGAAAAAGTTGGTATTCAACACAAGATGATACAAGATTTACTTAAACTTTACAATTTGCATTTCTTTACCTGAATACTTTCACATTTTATTCCCTGAAAATATACATGGCAGATCATAGAATCATAGAATACCAGGTTGAAAGGGACCACAAACATCACCTGGTCCAGCCTTTCTTGGCAAAAGCATGGTTCAGACTAGATGTCCCAATATCCTGTCCAGATGAATCTCAAATGTGGCCAGTGCTGGGGAATCATCACTTCCCTGGGGAGATTATTCCAGTGGCTGATTGTTCTCATAGTGAAAATTTTCCTGTGTCCAATCAGATGATCACCTCCATCAGTGTAACAGAGCAAGAGAGAGATCCCATAGGCCCGATGTCTGCATTCCTTCTTTCCTTCCTTTCCAGTCAATTATTATCCTTACTATCAGATTTCTGCTTCAAGACGCCAGCTGAGATTAAAAGTCCTTTGGATAGGATGCTGTGCTGACATACGATAAAGATTTTATCATAAGCTTAAATGATTTTGCAGTCTTTCCTATTGGGATTGAGCCAAAATTTCCAGTTGCTTATTCCTAAAACACTGATACAGAAGTTAGGCTAGCCAGGTCTTTCTCTGCTTAACATCACCCCAAACTCTCTACCAAGACAGATGATATGGTCAGTATCAGATTAGACACATAATACTTTTTTTATGAAAATAAAAAAGAATTGCCAGAAAATTAATGTATTTTTATCAATATATGCCCATTTAGTGAAGCTAAACTTGTTTTTTCTTGTAGGAGAAAGTCTAGACAATGTAAGCTGTCTAAACATCTAATTTCAATGTTGTTGGATTTGGTTTTCGTCAGGCAAAAATAGCTTTTCATTTAGAAGTTTAATTTGAGCCACAAATTTTATGAATCAAAATTAAAATTAAAATTTGGACTAAAATGTGCCTAAAATCCTCAAGACGACTGAGAATACTCGAAATAATTTCTGTTCACAAAGAAAAAATTAAATTCTCAATTATCATTCAAATTTAAAGGTAGAGATTGTTTTGGTTTGGTTTTTTTTTTTTTCATGCTGAAACATTTTTGACCCAGAAACAGCAGCTTCTTAACAGCTAGATACTCCCGTCTCTATAGAATAGTTATAGGCAGCCACATGAAGGAACAAAGGGATACCTGATGTCTCCTTACCCTATTCTGCAGCTTGTTAGAGGAATAAGCCCTAAATACTTAAGGTAAAGTCTATTGGGAAAGAAGAAATTATTTTCAGGCAATCCTCTCTGTTTCACTGAAGGGGACCCAGTGGGCTCACTCAGGTATAGATATGTCCATTGCAGGCACCTCAGGGTGAAGTTGTGCCTAACCCTGGTGTGGGCTGTGTTCCCACTCAACAACAGGTAATCTGGTAACCTGTTTGCGGAAAGAACTGCAAATTTTGCCCTTTTACTATTTCTTTTACTATTTCTTTTACTATTTTTTTTTAACAGCTAAGAGACTTTCAATCACAAAGAATGATTTCCCATTGTAAAATCTGAGGTTTACCTCTTTGTGTCAGCGGATGCAATTTTCTCTGCACAATGCCCAACAAATTTTAGCTGCAGCAGCCTACTTAGAGTTTCCTTTGTCCTTAAAGTAATATCTATACACTCGATGCACCTTGATGTATCCTGAACAGCTCTTACAAAGGTTTCTGATTCTCCAAGAAGACTGGGAATCCTTTTAGTACATTCTTTTCTTTCTTGAAAAATAACTGCTTCTCAGAGGCATGCTGGCTCTCCTCCTCAAAATAAATTCTCACTTTGCTTATCATGCTTCTCTTTGTAAATCTACCCAAGCTCTATCTTTCAAATCCTTTCCTAGAATATGTGGGTTTGGTTTTCCTTTGCACATTCTGTAGGATCTTTCTGATCTTGCAGTCCACTATATACAGAATCATGGAATAAGGACCTTAAGATCATCGAGTTCTAACCCCCTGCCTTGAGCAGAAAACCTCACACTAAACCATGTCACCCAAGGCTCTATCCGACCTGGCCTTGAGCACTGCCAGGAATGGAGCTTTTACCACTTCTTTAGGCAACCTGTTCCAGTGCCTCACCACCCTCACGGTGAGAAACTTCTTCAATCTAAAGTAAAAAACTTCTTATATCTAGCCTGAACTTCCCCTGTTCAAGTTTAAACCGATTTCCCCCTGTCCTATTGCTACAATCCCTGATGAAAAGTCCCTCTCCAGCATCCTTGTAGGCCCCCTTTAGATATTCATTATTAATCTGTTTTCTTTCTGAGCAGCTATTTTTTGCTGCCTGAAAAATTCTGATTGTTTTTCCTCAGCTTAAAAAAGTAACTTTAGTAATTCTCTTTCCCTTTTTAAGTCCCTGATACCCCATCTAGACTCAGATTCTGAAAATCATCCAAAACTGTGTATTCCTCTCCACATTCTCAAATCTGTTATAAATGATGCAGGAGTTCCCCCCTTTCTTTCAGCTTCTCCTATCAAGCTGTTATCTTTCAAATGCACTGTTATTTCTCAGAACACAGTATTCTTTAAATAGCTATGACTGTCTAGCTGTCATACTGTTCCTCACTTAAATATAGCTATTAAATCTAGTGTGTCCAACCCACTACTATTAAAATTAAAATAGCTCCCTTTCGCATGTTTTCATCTCCAGAAGGTCTGTTTGCATTCATGAAGGGACAAAATTCTTGCCAGTAATGCCTCCAGCTGGAAGCATTTCTGGACAATTGGAGGTTCCTCAGGGAAGTTTCCTTTCTGCTCCAGTTTCTCAAGTTTTCTCCACTATTCTGCTTCCACTTCCACTACTACCATGCGGTGTGGCTACTGTGATGATTCACATCAAGCTTGCTTCAGATTACATATCTCTGATGAGTCTTCCATGTAACAGAAGATAAATGAATAAAAACTGAAGAGCTTTAGAGAGAGGGAGGGATTTTTGTGTTTCATTCTGTGACAGATTGCTCATCAATTAACTCTAATAAGCCACAGTTCAAAAGCAAGATGAGCCAAACCTTTTAAACATCTAGTCAGCTGTACGACCCAGGAATTTCTATATGTCTATTACAAATGCAGAGTTTCTTTCTGTAGGGTTCTTCCAACCACTTTTCTAAATCAAGATAAGAAGGACATGATTGTGAAGAAGACTCAGGGACAATATGCTGGGAAATAGAAAGCATGCCTGTTTCACACAGCAAAGATAAATCTTGGAAGAAACATGTTATGTGAATTTGACCCTCCAGGTAAATAGTACATCATTTAATTCAGCAGTGTTCATTTTAATTCAGCAATACATTTCCTTTCAAAAACCAATCCAAACCAAAAACAAAAGAACCAGATTACTGATCTAGGGGCAGATGGACAGGGAGGAATTTATGCCAATGCCATGGAAATGCAGGTTTTGCTGTAGCAGTTACATCTCAAATTATATTATAAACACTAGGTTGTATGAATTTCAGATAAGTGGTTTATTTTTTGTGCAATGAAGAGAACCATTCAGATATTGTTGATTGTGAGATGAGCTCTCACCTTCCAGATTTTGCAGCTGGGGCTGCAGTAATTGATTTGATGGAGGTTCTGGCCTCCTTCAGTGCTGAGGAAATTGTCAGTGAGATGCATTGGGTTTGGTGATTAAATCAACCTGTGTGGTCTTGGCTGACTCAGAAACTAAGCTTATATTTCCAGGAAGAGAGTAAGAGAACATTCAGAATGAAGAGGCTTTCTGATCTGGAAGAGAGTTCAGAAACACATGGCCTGCGTGTCACTGTTGCATCAGCCTTCTTTTTTATGTGTCTTGAGTGAGCCGTTAGTACAGAAGCGCACTGTTTTAACTTATAAGTAAAATAGTGTTTTTCCATTTATTTTAGGCAGTAGCAGTGGGAAATTGTTAGATTCACAATCACTGCTTTCCTAGGATGTCACACACTGCATTTCTCAAAGGAACCTGCTGAACTTTTAATTTCTGGAGGCTGGAAACTTTTTATTTCTAATAGGCCAGAGTGAAATTCACTGAAACTTTTATTCCAGCAAAGAGGCAAATAAAATCTTCATACAAAGAGAATATTATTCAAGTCATATATAAATGAATGGTTTGTTCCCTGGAACATTGCAATAGGTGTAATGTTTCCTTTTCCAAGTGTCACTTTGCAGTCCGTGATGGTTACATGACTCAGACCACCTATGTCATAGGCACAGAGAGCTCTAACTCCATGGCTGAGTGCTAACCCCAAAGCTGAGGTCTGTGGAATGTTTCATTACTGGAAGCAGGACAGGTATTTTGGGGTGATGCTATGCTTTGAACTACTGAGCTAGGAGGGCCCATTCAGACCTGTTTCTGAACTTGAGCTGGCAAGTCATTATCATGCTACATTGTCAGCTTCCTAAAGGCCATATCTGTGGTAGGAGTGGGACCTCAGCCTTTTCAGCATGGAGGATTTGTTCAGACCTCATATATTTTTATATATGTAGGAGCTAGTTCGTTCTTCAGGTGTGTTCTTTGAAGCCAGCTGCTTTGCAAACGGAAGCACTGTCACTCTAAGGAAGCAAGGTACCCTGATGTTCACACAGCATACTGAAAGAAAGGTTGTGCTGGTGCCAGGCACTGAGTAGCAAATCCACTGCTCTGTATCTCTGCATTGCACTCCAGTTCTTAATGAGGATGTGTTCAGAGACAGATCCTGACTACCATCTATCTCCAGTTAGTGGACTCAAAGTCATGTAATAAGGTGCCCCTCTTGATAAGCCATAGTACACTTGCAAGATGTTCAGCAGACGTCCAAGCTGATTCAATCACATCCATCGCATAAGGCAAGCCTTGCTTCAACTCCTCTGCTCCAAACCATGCACTCACTCTTGCAAGAGATTACAATGGCTGTGTGCTCACTGGAGTACACTGTGATCCACCTGGCTTGCTATGATAGCGAAAGAATATCCACCATGTTTACTGGGTGATTAAAAGTTAAGGAGCTCCAGGAACGGCTAGCAGGAGATAAGCAGCAGAAACATGTGGCCAGGAGGGAGAAGTGAGCCTCCTGCTTTCTGGCAGCAGTCAGCTGTTCTGCCTGACGGAAACATAGCTCTGTTCGAGACTGATCCATGAAACTGAAGCAGCAGTAGTTGAAGAGAAAGGATCACAATGAATAGTTACAGCTTATAGAATTCAAAGGAAAGCCTCCAGCAACAGAACCACATCAATACTTATGGGTTTGTTTCTGTCAATAGGGATATTGATCTGATCTGATCTGATACAGCACCCGAGGCCACTGTGCTTCCAAAGAATAAACCACAGGTACAGTCAGACTTAGGAGCCAAATCATCAGCTCTCCAAAGGAACCATTATGAAGCTTTCAATTATTTTGGGGAAAAGGGATCGAGCGCAGATTTTATGGCAACTTGTGCAATATGGCATGTAGGCTGGATTTCAAACATGATGTTTGCGATCAGAGAAGCAGGAGATAAGGTATTTTGTAAGATATTTTCTTATTAAAAATAAAAACCAAAACCTTGGCATAGAAAAGAGTATACTTGCTGGCAGCAATGCTGTTGTGAAGACATGAAGAGGAGTGAAAGGTGTAGACCAGAAAAGCAGCAGACCTTCTCCTCACCTTCTTCTAAAAATGTAAAGTTTTGTAACTTTGCATAGCTTTCAACAAGACTGAACTAAGCTCTTTTCTCCAACAGTACAATGTGATGTCTCACCACATGTTATCAGGGGCAGAGCCATACTTTGCATTGTGCCTTGTGAGCAAGGTAGATGTGGCAGAGAAGCCTTTCTGAGAGCTCTGTTAAGGAGGGATTAAAATAATTGGAGGTTTCTAAAAGGGATTTGAGTGGGTGTGGAGAGCATGGCAGAAAGTGTAAAGCTGACGAGATTCATCATTAGGTTCACATTTCAGATTTCAATGACTTTCAACATCTATTGATTCTTGGTTCCCTTTCAACACCTTCGCATCATTAGGAAGGTAAATTACTGACAAGAACTGAAGAAATTGCCATCATGTACTGCTACAAAAATACTGTGTGATTAGCATGAAGTGAGTCATGTGTTTTTCACCGTGTGGGAGAAACCTTACCTGCCTGGAAATATTTCCTTATCCTGTATAATCCTTTCAGCAGTGCACTCTTAACAAATAAACACAGGGCCACAGTGCTCTCAGGCAATTCATATATTTCAGCTGTCTCCTTAAAAATAACAGTTCCTGGTACTTCTAATCCTTAGCACAGTGGTGGAGGGAGCCACTTTCTGCAGTGTATCTAACAGTCATCTTTGACATAGGGAGTATTACAGGTAGGTTGAGAAATTATGCCTAAGGAATTGTATGTCGTTGACAAGAGCTCTATGACATTCACTGCATGGTGTGTAGCAAAAGAATAGCATGAAAAAATTGTTTACAGCCTCAAGCCACAAAATGTACAATCTCACATGGGAGATCTCTTCTGAAAGTGTGAGCCTAGTGATTCCTTAATCAAAGGGGTATCCTGCAAAATGAAAGTAACAGCTCAAAGTTCCTGAAGGGATATCTGGTATTGTGCATGCAAACCCACAATACTTGCATCTGTATTCTAATAATCTTCCTTTTTGAGTTTGCGGCATAAAAAGAGTAGATGCAGTTGCTTGGTGCAGGTCCTATCTGCTAACATGCTTTCCATAGACAATACGGCACTGTGATATGAAGATCTCCATATAAAATATCAGCATTTGGACAACGAAGATATTCACAGTCTCGCTCTTCCTTTAGTTATGCAGTCACATAACAACTGAATTTAAAACTCTATATCGTTTTAATGCATTTTTGTTGACTAAAGCACTGGACAAGGTTCAAGGTTTTGATGAACCAATCCCTGATGCTATAATAACTAGCTGTCAGAGGAAAGGAATGAAATGTCAGGCTCCTCCATCTCACAAGGTGATACTGCCTGGTGCACAAGTGTGATGAGGAATAGCTGAGGGAACCAAGGCTGGAGAAGATAAGGCTCAAGTGGGACTTCATCACTCTCTACAGCTGCCTAACAGGAAGATGGAACAAGGAGGTGGGTGGTCTCTTCCCCCAGGTAAGAAGTGATAGGACAAGAGGTAACAGCCTCAAGCTGCACCAGGAGAGGTTTAGATCGGATATTAGGAATTACTTCACTGAGAGAGTGTTGAGGCATTGGAACAGGCTGCTCAGGGCACTGGTGGAATCACCATCCCTGGAAGTGTTCAAAACCGTGTAGATGAGGTGACATGGTTTGGTGATGGTCTTGGCAGTCCTGGAGTAACGGTTGAACTTTATGATCTTAAAGGTCTTTTTCAACATAGTTGATTCCATGATTCTATGATATTTGATTTTCCCCTTTTTTACCCATACTACATTTTTAATGGGTGTAATTGATTGCCTTTTATGAGACTGTTACTATGTATTTTTTTTAACTTTTTCCCAAGAATAGTTTAGCTGTTAAACTTTAATTCTTTTGCCACAAGTCAGTGTGCAAAGACAGTGTTTAGTTGTAGGTTACACAGTGCAATGCTCTATCTGGAGGAAAAATTTCTCAGTGTTCAGTTCTCTTTCCAGATACCAGTCATCATATGCCATAATCTCACCACTGCATACTTCTCCTCCAATCCTCTGTTTGCATTTAGAAAGGGAGTGTTACATGAGTTTTAATATTTTTTTTAATTCCCTTTAACCCTAAGATGTCCTAAAATGGTACAGAAAGAAATCTCTCTTCAAGGGTTCTTTTCTTATCACCACAAGCTGTGGCAATAGCACCCCAGCCCTGGAGTGGGTACCATGACAATATGAATTAATCATGACAATGATTGTGAGATGGCTTGAAATGGATGGAAAAGTGAACAGATACTTCTAGCTTCACCTCAGCATTAAACTATAACATTTGAAAGCTAATGAGCTAAAAAGGAAAGAATGAGAAAATTAATAATGCACTGCAGAGTGGTGCATTCAAGAGAGACTTCTCCTCCCCTGCATATCAGGGCTAATTAATGTGATCTATTCTAATAAAAATAACCCTTAGCAGCACTTATTCATTTTCAGCATCCCTTATTCCAAGTTAATGTATAAATGCTCTTTGTAAAACTACAGAACTACAGGACTTGAGTAGTTATGAATCATGCCATTTTAAATGACACTTTCAACTGTGCAAGAAAATCCAAGGACACTGATTTTTCAAGTGACTTATTGTATTCATACTGCTATTAAGGAGTCCAGGTGGTTGTTCTTCTATCAAATACATGCTTGTTTTCTTGTGCCAGTTCATGTGTTATATGCTCTCAAAAGAAGACTACAAAAGTTGGACCAATTTTTGCACTAATTTATAGTCCTTGCAATCTTACTGAAGTCAAAGGGCTTGCACAGTATGTAATTGTTAGCAGTTTTGGCCTACTCTGTTAAAATACCAACAGTGAGCAGAAAATTGCTGTAATGATCACCACAGAGAACAAATTGGTCAACTTACCTGAAAGGGAACTTATATTATGTTCTGAGAATAAGAACACAACTTTGAAGCTGAAATAAACTTGCAAGAAAACTAGCGGGAGTCATAAATATAAAGGTTGCACCTAACCACTCCCACATTTACAGACACTGCCCTTTACATAGAGAATAACAATGCCTTGTTGTCTCTATTCTGCATTCATAAAGTCATAGAATTATTTAGGTTGGAAAAGACCTTTAAAATCATCATGTCCAAGCATAAACCTAACAAGGCTAGGTCCACCACTAAACCATTGCCCTAAGTGCCACATCTACACATCCTTTAAATATCTCCAGGGATGGTGACCCAACCAATTCCCTTGGCAAGTAGTTTCAATCAGTTTATTCATACATAGAATCATGGAGTGCCACAGAATCATAGAGGGGTTTGGGTTGGAAGGGACCTTAGAGACCATGTAGTTCCAAACCCTTGTCATGGGCAGGGACACTTTTCACTAGACCAGGTTACTCCAAGCTCTGTCCAACCTGAGCTTGAACACTGCCAGAGATGGAATATTCACAACTCCTCTGGGTATTCACAACTCCTCTGGGTATCCTCATCACCCTCATTGTAAAAAATGTCTTCTTTATGTCCAATCTAAATCCACTCCCTTTCAATTTAAAGCCAATGCCCTTTATCCTGCCACTGCAGGCCCTGGTGAAAAGTCTCTCTCTGTCCTTCTTATAAGCTCATTTTTTATATTGAAAGGCCACACACATACACAGACACACTGTGTATGAATGCTTCCTAGGAAATGTTCTAAAAAAGAAGAAAACTGATTGAAAAAGAAGTGAAATTTCTTTTCAGCATTCCTTCTTGTGGAAGAACTGGTATTAAAAGTTTAACTGTAGACTAACTACAGTAGAGACTAAACTGCTGACAAAATAAACAAGGGCATGGTAAATTGACAACTAAGCTAGATTGATAGGGTTTTTTCCCCCTTAGTTTAGCAATGACTTGGGTAAAATAGCACACACACTGTACATGGGTAGTAGGTTTGTTCTCTAGATGTAATTATCATAGGTAAAAAGTTTGGAAATGGGTTGAAGCAAACGTCAGCCTGATTGTTGGTTGTGCTATTGTGTATGACTGGGGAGTACTAATTATGAAGAGAAGCGAGTTATTTCTCATTAACATCAATTGTTCCTACGTCAGCAACTGATATGAAGACTCTTCATAGGCAGACTGCTGTAGAATTAAAAATGGAAATCACTGAGTAGACTAGCTGTCTTGCTAACTTTGCATAATTTGACAACATCCACAAGTCGCCAGTTGTTTTTCAAGGCATGAAACTGACAATTAAAGAACTTTATGGTCATGAAATGGCTTGTCATGAAATTTTGGTTGTTAATATGACTGTGTGTATTGCAGTTTATTTGGACCTTTTGTAACAGAAGAACTTAAAATATGTGGCTGTATGCACACGTAATTTGTGTTACACTTGTATAAGAGTTTAAATGCATGTATTAACGCAACTTTCACTCTACTTTCTTCTGGAGTTAATAGATGAAGAAAACCATGGTAAAAAAATGGGAAATTCTCCCCCATTGGAAAAGAGAGAGAGTCCTCTCCAGCCCCACGACTGGAATGCTGGGATGGAGGGCTACAGGCTGTTCAGGAAGGATAGATAAGGCAGACAAAGTAGAAGGTGTAGCCTTGTAAGTAAGGGACAAGTTTGATTGCACAGCCCTTACAGTTACTGATTATGTGGTTGAGAGCCTCTGGGTAAAGCATTAGGCGGATAGAAGACAAAGGAGATGTGGTAGTGGGTGTCTACTACTGATCAGCCATCAAGGATGTAACCACAGATGAACTGTTCTATAGGCAGACAGGAGAAAATTCTGGATTAGTAGTCTTTGTCCCTATAGCTTTTAACTTCTCAGACATCAGCTGGGAATATCACACTGCTGTGATAAGAAGGTCTTGGAAATTCTTGAAGATTGTAGGAGGTAACTTCTTGTCAGAAGTACTCAGCCAACTAGGACAGATGCCCTTGTAGACTTGCTACTTGTGAACAGAGAAGGACTCCTAGGGGATGTGATGGTAGATGGATATCTTGACCACAGTGATCATGAAATGGTTGAGTTTAAATTTTTCAGTGTAATAAAGATAAAGGACAGCAGTAAAGAAATGTGCATCCACTACAATTTTGCTTCCTTTCAGGTCTGCAACAGTGCTTGCACAGCACCTTCGCAACATGTGAAAAGTGTATGGGAAATGAGTGTAAGATAAGAGAGATCTTGTCTGTTAGCTGCATCCTGATGTTCAAACAGATAACTGCAGCCTGCGCTCAAGGAGAGGGCCTGTGGACAAGATGAGTAATGATGACTGATCTGAACTGCTCAGATTTCCTATACTCAGTGTTTATGCAGGCAATCTGGAGATGGAGGAAAGAGAAGACACAATTCTAGGGGTATGAGATAAAATCCTCAGTGATTTACTAAGCCCTGCATAACACAGGTCACTGTATTTCACCCATGAGCAAGCCTTGTGTTAAACTAAAGCAAAACTTCCAGACTGACATCTTGTCCAAATATGAAGGTACCAGGGAACAGAGAGCCCATTCCTTCCCTTGCTGGTTTGTTCCTTTTTTTAATCACTTCCAATATAAGAAGTTCTGCCTAATGCTTTATTTGCAAAAGATCGTTTCCATCTTCTGGCATTGATTCTTCTTATTACTTTCTAACTCGTTAAAGCTCAGTATTCCTCTGTGATGGTCTTATAGATTGGAAACAAGAAATTTGTCAGGTTATGTTTTAACAAGCAAAACATACTGAGCTCATTAATTTGGTCCCAGAGAAGAATTTCCTTCAGCCCTCAAATGTTTCTGTGGTTCTTTATTGATCACCTACAGATTGTAAGAAACAATCCTGCAAGAGTGCAATACTCCAATGCTGAGTTAACGTATCCCAAATAAGCAATGGAGACATGCACTCCGAATTTGTCTACTAATTATTGCCCTGACTACAGATTCAGACATGATGCTGGTTCTTTGTAAAACCCCATCTGTTTGTCCAAGCAGTCTGTCCAAGCAGTCTGTAAAACACTTTTCCAACCACTGCTCCTCATGAGATATTGTCCCATTCCGTGTGTTCTCTGTCTGGTGTAACCAGCTTGTTCTTGGATTTACATGTGTAACTTGGCTGCTGGTTGCACTAAAACACAGCTTGGATGAGTTAAGGATACTAAGTAGTCCTGATCATTCTGTCTGTACATTCTTGTTTGTGGTGGCTAGATTGATCTTCAGTTTGACACCCTGCAGTGAGTTCAGAGACTGGGTGAAGCAATTTAATGTCTTGAACTACCACAATGGGTTTACACTTGATAATATCAGTCATTCATGTTCGAGATGCCATTCCTTTCTGAATTCAGCATCCTCCTGTAAATCCTCAGGGCTGGTGTGGGGAGAAAATTTGTAACAATTTTTACTAAAAGAGAAAAATAATTCAAGGCAAGCTGTTTCTAATCATTT
>JBCJKH010037518.1:0-17536 GCA_039877255.1 Loriculus beryllinus | reverse complement strand
CTATGCTGAGCAACTCCTTAAAGGCTATCAGTATAAAATTATGACATCTCTATTCATCTCAATCATTCACTTATGGTATAATTGCAATCACTCAATACAGTTCTGGGCTTTTTTTTTTATTCCCTGCTGCACTGATGTTTACACACAAACCCACTCCTGCCTGCTTCGCCAGGCACAGACAGAACTAGACTTTCTCCCATGTTACAAATTCCCATTTTCTCCTGCATTCTCAGCCTGCTAGTTTCTCATTTCTGTCAATTCCCGAGCAAAGCACAGAACAGCTAAATTATATTCTCACCATGTTGTTAATTAATTATAACACAAGTAATGTTGCACAACAAAAATGTACAAGGCAACACGGATGCACGCACAAAAATCCAGTGTGAACACACGAATGTGCTGCTACCGCAGCATATACTACAGACTACTCACTATTTACACAGGACATCCTAAAGACTAATTACAATGGCATTACTACTGTAAAACGGCTCTTTACAACAACTGCAAGCATTAACATGTGGCTGAACACCCGGCAGGTCCACCAGCACGTGTGCAGCAGGGCATGTTTGGGTCAGGCTGGTCCCATCCTACAGAGTGTGTGCCAGACCACCCTTGGCTGGGGAATGCGTCCCCTGGCACACTGCCGCTGGTCCTGACCACGCAGCCCTCCTCCCAGCACACTCCCACTGCCGGAGCATCACTTATGGATGGGGAGCCAAAATGCTCCTGGGAGCGGGGCCAGGTTTATGTCACTAAAAACAAAAACTCTCAACAAATAGCATACTTCTGGGTTTGAGTGCGAGATGCCCTTAATATTTCCAGTAATTCATGGTGGGACTGTGACTACTGTTCCGGTACTTTCCAAAAGCAAGAACGAACAGACTCATTGCTTTCTACCACGAAGCTTCTCGCTGTAACAGGTGTGAGGAAGGAGAAACAGCAGCTTTTGACTCTGTGCTGGCAGACCATATGAGAGGCTGCAGCTGAAAAGCCTGCAGCCTCACCAACTGCCCAGCACGAACAGTGCTGAGGACTGCCTTTAACTTAGTCCAGCACACTCATTAGTCTTCAGGTATTTGCTACTCTCTTCTTCAGCCACAGGCAAATGAAACTTGTGAGCTCATCTCTGCTGATTTCTTCAGGGATAACAAGACAACATGCCTACATGACACAGAGGAGAAGATGACAAGTAACACAACCTCTTCCCTATACTGTTCATCAAATTCAGTTCATTTAGTCTGGGAAACTGTTACTTCTCCAAACAAGAAAGGGGCACCCAGGGAAGTGCAAGGCCTGTCTTCATGCAGTGAGATCACAGCCCTGCAACGGCTGCTTGATCTTTCCCAATTTTTCCAGACACAATCACAACTTTCTTAGAAAAAAGGCATCAGAGTTAAACAAGCCTCAGAGCAACCTACATACAACTTATTTATTTAGCTTAAGAGTCTTGCTTTAAAGAAAGATTTGAGAAAAACATCATATATCATGGGAAATACCCATGAAAACCAGTATTTTAAAGTTGGGCCAAAGGGATTGCCTGGTCCTTGACCCAAGGAATTATCCACATTAACTCAGCTACAGCATGTTGCCTGTTCAGAGAAAGTAAAGTCTTGTTGGCACAATCTGATGGCATTTTTCATTTTTAGAATGTTTTGTTGCTAAAGGTTATTCAGCTGCAGCATTAAGAACAAACTTTGCTGCCACACATGCAAAATCTAACTTCGTACATCAAGTTTCCATTGTACAAAAGTTTGTATTTTCACACAGCTTTTCTTTTGGAAATCAACATCCTTGTCTCCCAGAAGAGCCAGCATAAAAGTTTTACGGGAAGAAAAAAAAACCAACCAAAAAGTGCATCATAACATGTAATTAAAACAATTAAAACTAAGAAGTCTGTTTACAAGAGTTCCCTTGAAGGGTAACTAAATCTGGAAAAAAGAACGGCATGAATTTATATCCATTTGTGAATTTAATTTTCTAGAAAAGAGTAAATAATTTTGGTCCATCAAACTGCTTTGGAAGTTTGCCTGGGCTGTATAGAGGGGGGGATGTGAGAAATTTGCCCTATTTTTACAGTTGAAAGCTTCATTGACTCGCACAAGATACTTTAGCCTAATATCCTGTGGCACTGCAGTGACCTACATGTAATTATTGCATGCTTTTTCCAAAATATTTGTATACAACCAGAAATTATAACCTAAGTTACCAACCAGTTCTTAGTTTATACCAGCAACACAAAGATGGACTTCAATTAGTGGTAACCTAGCTGTCTGATGTTTTTAGCAATCTTTTGGACAAATGTTTGGTCTTGGTTTGTTGTAATTTTCTGGTTTCCATTTTTCTTAGACAAACATATTTATCCTCTTAAGTAAATGATGTTCTAAAAACTTTCAGCTGTCCCTTCTCCTAGCTCACAATCACTGTACCCCTCAGACACAGGGTGATCTCCTGTTTCTATGTGTGCATATGTTTTATGAGCAAAGATGTGGGGTAATGAGAGAGGAGAAAGAATATCACATGTCTTGCAATGTCCCATGGTATCACTCAAAAAATGTCCTTCCTGCTCCTACCTTTAACCTGCCCTTCCCAGCATCAAAAGTGCAGCACTTACATGCTGCTCACAGACATCTGCTGAAGTTTCTCATGTTCAGGTTCCATAACAAGAAGCAGATGGTGGTACTTAAGAGGACAGAGAGGCACATGATGAAGGAGGAAACACAAGCATGCCCTGATCAGGTAGCTCCTCTCACATGGTCCTCCTGCTGAAGCTTACGGCCAACACCTCTCTCAACTAAAGAACATTAGAGTTTTTGGCAGCTACTGCTTGAAGGGTCATGCTTTCTCTAAACTCAAGACATCGGCGGTGTCTCATCCCACCAACAGCTGAACTAGCTACTGACTCAACAGCACAACTAGTTGGTACTTTTGTCCAATGTACTCACCAGATGGTTGACTACATTACTAAAGCTTCAGCGGTGCCAATTTACAGAACCATGTGCCGTTCACTATCAACAGGTCAATATCTAACATTCTCACTGCAGAGCCTAACCCGAAGTGGGCTGTTTCCCCCTGCAGAACTCTAACAAAGAAAATCAGCACTGAAGTCCAAAGGAGCATGTTCAAATCATTTCTTAACCTCTGCCACCAGATGTGTTTGGTCAAACAACTGTATCAGCCCAGACCATGGCACTGCAGAAGTTGCTCAGTGCATGATAGCCTTTGAAATATAACCTAAAAGTTCAATTATTTCTCTTGTAAGTCTTTTACTGCTAAATTATGTGTCAGTTATTCAACTTGCCTGTGGGCTAAAAAAAAAAAAAATTAATTTAAAAAAAAAAAAAAGTTGTATCTACAAAAAAAATTTAATTTAGGTTTTCTTCCGTAACAGGAAATATTACCCAGAGTCAAACAAGAAAAATCTGCAATGACTTCGATCAGCCTAACGTTCCAGCTTTACCTCCCAGATAGATATATTGATGCTGCCATTAAATGACTATCCCATTTGCCCACATGTGTTTTTAGTCTTGTGCTAGTACAGAAGACCCATTATTTCTCACTGTTCTCTGTCTTCTGGGGAGCAGCTGTGATGCGTTCCTGCAGCCATCAAGCTTTAAAAGCAGTATTAACTGCCTGACTAGCAGCAGAGCTAGAGCTCTCTGCTGTGGTGAAATCAGTACCATTATAAAACAGATCTCAGAAAATACAGTATATAAAAAAAAAATATTCCAAATATGTGCACATTTTGGAAGCGAGATATCTTCTATTTAAAATCAGGTAGATTAATTTAAAAAGTAAACCTTAGGGGGGAAAAAACCCTACTTTTATTCTGTCTTTATAGCCATCTTCCTATTTCTTATATACATTAAAAGATTGTTTACTTGAATTTATGTGCTGTTAACCACTAGTTTCTAAATTCCATCAAAACCTGATGCACAGATCACCTAAGAGCTTTTAAGGCTTTACAGAGTGATCTTTATTGTGGCTTGCTTAATTTTATTAAGGCATAAAGCTAAAAGGCAAAGAGTTCCTGAAACTGGAGAACACTTGGAAAGGTAAATGCAGGTAGATCAGGGCCTCAAGTTTGTCTCATAAAGGCAGCTCATGCTTGTCCTGATGGCAAATGCCAGGAGGCAGAACTGCCCCTTGTTTTGTCTCCCTGGTGTCAGATTAGCACTGCCTTGGCAGAACAGTCTCTCTGCTTTAGCCAGCACCCAGACCTCTGATGAGGTCCTGCTGAATTCCCAGGAGGATGACTTTAATTTCCCCCTACAGCATTCTTTGGTTATCTGTCTTGTACATATATAAAAAACCCAATAAAGATGCACTGTGTCTTTCAAGAAAACAGACAGCTGTTTATGGCAATGTAAAGCAATACAGAGGATGCAAAGGCATACATCAGTCTACTGCACGTAGCTTAGCTGTGCACCCAAACCCCTTTATCAGTCAGAGCACATGCAGGAGCTAGTTACAAACTAATTGAGCATTGATACAGAACACCGTCCTAATTTTGGGTACTCACAGAACTGTTCTAAGCCAATAATCAGTAAAAGCAACCCATCTTTTCATCCCATGCAAGTCAGCACAGTTTACAAAATACAGGTTTTTTGAGCCAAGCTTTAGTCTTTAAATGTGCTCAAGGACTGACACAAAATAGGTGGTTGGTTGTTTCTCAGAGAGTGGAATAGGACAGAAGAAAAACTGCAGTGTCATTGAGGTTATCGCTCTGGACCATGTGAGAGCTCGGTCTGTGCTGTCTTCACTGCCAAGAACCCAGAGAGCCACTCAACCAGCTTTCCATGGAACAGTGCTCCGTTTAAATCCCATTATAAAAAGCTGTGCCTAGTTACATGCTCTAATAACATTACTTTGGTTTTTGAGCAGCTTCATGAAAAACAGCAAAATGAAGCAGCACCATGTGCTTAAACAGCTGTTCAGTATTTTTGTGGCACCTAGAATATGCAGTATAACATGCACAAATCCTCCTCCAACTCTAAGCTAATTAACTTGCCGTTGAATTAGTAAGTCATTACTTAACAAAATCTGAAAGATATTAGGCATTACCGCTTCATTCACAATGTGCACACATCTGAAACAGGACTTGATTCAGTTTTACACTTCATTCTTACAAGTCTTTTAAAAAAGGACTGAAGCCTGTTTGAAGACACTCTCCCAGCCAGTGCTGCCCTATTCACAGACAAGGTCTACAAGTATTTCTACTTTTCTTGAAACTCTCTTTCTACTTTCAAAATGAAAGAATCCACTCCTGGTCTGAAAATGAATGGATGATCCAAAGCTTTGTCCCATACTCACATGCTTACTAGCGGGTTGACCCTGAGGTAAAGATCCAGGGGCCAGCACTGGAGAGCTTGCAGGGCTACAAAGTTCTGGGAAGGGATTTGGGATGGCCGGCAAAGATGATGTTCTGAATTGCTGTTCTTCTTCTTGAAGGCGCCTATAAACACAGAAGCACTAAGCATTAAGAGAAGCAAACCGGCATCACTAGACCTGGATCTCCTGCCTCATCATTTACAATAATGATACCAAGGAAAAGGAACCGAAATCATTCTTTTTCTAAGCAGCTACTATACAGTTAGAGCAAATGCAAGCTCAAAGCAGTTAACTGCGTGTTAAAAATGACCAATCTGGCATCTATGTTTTGTTGGTTATAACTTGATTAGTTGGGTGCATAACTGAGGTAACGATGCAAATGAATAGAAATATCTGTCGGTACTTGCTGCTGTAAGTGAGCTGACAAGCTTAAGTTCTGTGTGCTATAAAGTCAGTTAAGCTCTTCCAAACTAATGTGAAAGAGGAGAGCACAATGGCATTCATTTGGAGCCAAATTCCATGTAGATCTGCAAACGAAGGTGTATCCCTGCAAAATCTCTAAGCTGAGACTGAAACCAATATCGTCACCTCATTACAATACCAGATTCCATCTCCAGGCAACCTGGCATTTCCTAGTGGAAATGCAAAGACTCGGCTTGAGCAATAAACTGCAATTACACCCTCCCATCTTATGCCAGTTGCACAGTTACAGTTCAGATGAGTTTGCATCTCCTGAGATACGCCACATGATTCCACACAGGACCAACAGAGCTTCAATCTCCAGTTTATGACACATCTGCACTGCCCACATCAGTGAAAGGAAAACTAAAGCCTACCAGTTGCCCCAGAAAAGCCTGAAAACATGCAAGCCCTACTCATGACCACACAGCTTTAGGGTTCCCTACCGTCAGGGCACTTCAGTACCGCTGGAGATGTACTCAGTCACCTAGGTGACTCTGCAGGAGGCTGGTCTGCCAACGCCTTTGCAGAACGCACCATCTAGTGGCAACCGTGGAAGTTTCCAGAGACAACGCACTGACTGCTGGGTTTGAAATGCCCATCATTCAAATCCCAACTTGCTCTCATTTTTCCCATGCCTTTTCTTAAAAGAGCTGCCTGGCAGACAACTACCGGGTTTGCCTGTGGCAGCGCATCCCACCCTGGGCATGCTCACTGTCTCTGTCTGTACCAGAATATGGGGACTGAGAAAAATAACTACTGGGAAATCTGCTCTACAGGTAACTATCCTGCAATTTAGTTGCCTTGGTGTTCCTCCAAAAATGAGCCTTGCAGATTTGTTTCAGGTTTTTTTGCTATAAATAGCAGGTTCCAACCATAACTATGAGCCATACAAACAACTACTTGACCTGTTTGATTTTTTCTGTGCCTACTGTGCGTGCACTTCCCTACAGCACAGGGTAAGGGACAGTGTAATGCTTCTTCGACCCACTAGACTTGTATCAGCAGCTCTGTACTGCAAGTTTCTGACCGACCTTCATTATAAGAAGTGGAACTACAGGCACCGCAAGATTTGAAAGCTGTAGTTTTCTTAAAATAGGAATTCACTATGCTTTGCTCTGCTCTGCCTGTACTGCTGCAGTGCATCATGTACCTCATGACTGATACACATATGAAACTGCATTCTTGAGAGAATTACCATAGTCAACCATTCTTTCATAGACCCCGCTCTATGGGGGTTGAGATAACCCTGAACAAAAGTTCATTATTTTTTTAACAGTAAACACACAATGTTCTTGTGCGCATGAAAGTACAAGAGTTCAGAAAGGCAGAGTGTTCTCAAAAAAGAGTTGCTGAGTTTTGAAATGCCACAAACAGTTTAAATGAAGTGCTTTGATTGAGATATTTACAAAACATTGACAGTTATAGTGCTCTACAGAGTGCATTTTCTAGTTACAGCCCTATTCAAAGTTAAATATGAAATACTTGTAAAAACGATTGCATCGTTAGCTGACTTGGTTGTACTGCAGTTACTCCATAATACACATTCATATAGGAAAACTGACTGTCTTAAGAATACCATTTCTATGGGAAACAAAGAATTAGAAGCAACCCTTTCAGCATCTGTGATTTTTCTTCTATTATTATTACTTCTCATTTCTTTTGGAGAAGACACTGTTAACTAGAAGGAAAGGAACACTCCAAATCTGTGATTCAGGCATTTACCTACTCACGCTGATAGGCGCTCCTTTCCTCCCTACTGCCTCAAAAGAAGATTTTAAGAATCTCAGCATCACCTACAGACACTCTCATCACTACCAAGAGTATTCCACTTGAAGCCTAAATTCAAGACCCCATCCTGACAACATGGAAACAAACTCTTTTTTTGCTATGACTCACATACTGCACACCTCAAGTGAAAGAGCTGAAAGTGCTCTAGGAAGAACACTTAAGTAACTATGATGTGCTCCTCGTTTGTTTGTCTCGGACCAGTCAGGAAAATTCTACAAAGAAAGGGGGTTTTTGTATATCAAAACTACCTGAATGTGCCTTCTTATATCTGCATGATCTTACATTTTATAAAACCAAGAAGCTGTCAGTAAGCACCATACCTGAGAGAACAGTTATAAACAGTTTGAAAATAGATCCTAATATGGATATAATTTTTGCAGTTAGTAAAATAACATACAATTTGTACAACAGATCTGTACAAATGGTACATTTCTACACGTCTGCTACTACAGAGATATCAAACCCTTGATTAAAAACAAGGATGAAAAGGTGACATTTTTTAATTTTACAGAGTGTATCAAATATCTATGTCCTTCACCTATATGGTATATCATTTTTCATATGTATAGGAACACTACTCTGTTCCTAACAAAGTTGATCTATTTTAAAACTTAGTTCTTTCAAACGTAGATCAAGACAACTTTAACAAGAAGTAGGCAAGTCCCTTGTTCTTACCTTACTGCCATAATGCGCACTGGCTGAGACCGCTGCACCTTCTGCCTTGGAGACATGGGCTGCAGCGCACCTGATCCTGAAGACGGCAACTGACTGCGGCTGAGTTGACCATTGTGAAGGAGCGGAGTGGTTTCCGACTGCATACTGCACGTAGAGTATAAACTTTCAAATGAGGAATTCATGTCATTTACCAGAGCTTCTAGGTCCACATCGTCATCTGAAAGACAAAATGAAGGCAGTGTGACACATCTGGAAATCCCAGATATAGAAGTCTGGAAAGACCGAAGACTAAGTTTACATAAAGTTATACACAATTTTATAGTTATATATTGCTAGTACAACTTATTTATTTTTTATTGCAGAAATTATTGATTTATTTTAGAGCAGAAATGGTGGAGATTTATTCTGTCTTCTTTGGTGAAAAGCTACTGGCACAGAATGAAGTATTTCTACTATAATATTTACTATATAGATATGTACATTTTATCATATATATATCAATATATATGTAAATCACTAAAATTTGGTGGAATTTTTAGTAATGTCAATGCTAATGCGAAACCACTTCACTTACTGATAAACCGACATACATTTTGAAAGTATATCACTTACAAATACCTCAGTTCAGCTTGTCAATCTATCAAGTTCAGATTGTCACACACTGTAATAAACACTTTGCAAGATCCAGTAATTTAGAAGAAAAAACAAGGCAATATTGCAGAAGTCAATAGGTGGAAGAAACACTCCTCTGCTGTACGCATTGGAAAGCAATCATTATAGTTTGTTAAAAATCCCTTCTGTATTTCTGCATGTTCTTGTGATACAGGGGTATTAACGATCATAATTACTCTGCAAGAAAACAGAACTCCACAAGCCCTTTGCACTAACCACTCTCTGAACTCCTATTGCAGAGCACTGTAATTACTCCCTAGCCACAAGTTACGTCACTCCCTATCAGGAGTTCAGCGGGCTGACGAACACACACATCGATATCTGCTTCTGGTTACTGCACAGCCACTGCCTGAACAGCTACTTCAGACCAAATGCAACTCTGAGCATCCAAAAATATGTCCTTATTTTCCAGCCATATCAATCGGACTGGCAAAAATATACTACTGCTGTCTGAAAACTTTGAATCTCACAACTCTTCATGACACAAATGGAAAGCAGACCCAAGCAATGAAGCCAGCAAACATCTACACAGTGCTATGCAGTTAAAATAAGCTTTTCACTCCAAATATTTTGATACCTATACTCTTGCCACGTTTTATAGGTAAATAATGACCATTCAGCTTGCAACCACTTAGAATACTTTCTTTAAGATACCATGAACAATTTGGTATCAATCGATTTAATTTGGTATAGCAGCACTCAGTTTCTGTCCACCATCAACATGCTTCTATAACTACAAATGGATGAGGAGCACTGCGTTTACACAGCAACTGTTTTGGACCCTGACAATCCCAGTTTTCTGTGTTGGATGCATCAAAGATCTGCTCAGACTTAAACAGGTGCTGGTCACGTCCCTACATCTGAGCGCTATTAAATGACTCGAAATACTACATTCCTCCCTGAAAGGCAGCAGGCCTTTACCAAAGTAAAAAACACGTAGTCTTCTCTGAAAACACACTCACAGGATTTCTAGGTTTGAACATGTGTTATAAACCAAAACAAACCCATCAACCCACAAACAGGCTTTTTCCTTTCATTTCTGTATACTTATTTCCCTCAGTCTCAGTACTTAACAGCTACTACCCCAGCACTAAGACTCACCTTCACTAGGCTACACCAAATTCTTTGTCTATCAGTTAGCTCATGCATTTTCAATAATCTAGACTTTGCTTTGCTTGGACAAAGTCTACAGTAATTTTCCTGCTATTTTCAGGGATCTCAAGACAGAGTTGCAATTTAAATTTCATTCCATCCTCCAGATTCTTATTGTATTTGGAGAGGACATATTGAAAACACTTCTTGAGCAATCACAAGGGAACCACGGCAGTAGGAGTATAAAGAGGGAAAGGCTGAATTACAAGACTTTTGAATTTTATCATTCAACTAAAGTACCAGAAGACTGAGCTGTAGGGTGTCACATGGCTGTTAACTAAAAGCTATGGGGTTGGATGAAGGAGACATAAAAGGCAGACCCTGCCCACAGAGTCAGGGAGTAAATTACAGCATCTAACAGCAATTGTCTAGCTGGGTAAAAAAAGAAAGGGAAGAAAGTCAAGGCGTACATTCTGTGGAAGTCCGTATGGCTTGATCCCTGAGGGTGCTAATTTATTAAGAACTTAGACAAAGCTATTAGCATGCAAGATGTTTAAGTTTTCAGATGATTGTAACATGGGAGGAATGATTAAAAGTCAGCTCAAGCTATCCCTGAATAATCAAATAGGCACAAAGGTGTAATATGAAGTCCAATATGCATAAAATGATGCACTTCATGCAAAATACTAAGCAAACCAAGTACATAGCTTAAAGCATTGAATTACCATTAGAAGGCTTTTAAGCATATCAATTACACACCTAAATTCAATTTCTAACAGGACAAGCACTGACAAGGTGCACACAGAGTTCTCCTAATAATATGTTGCACTGAAGTCCAGAATCTGGTTTCACTCCTCTGTCAGCTCCTTTTCTCTGCGGGTGGACTGCAGCTAATAATAGCCCTCAGTCTTGCTGTAAAACTTATGCAGAAGTGCAGATCCTTCAGCTTTTTGAAGACAAAGCCTGCAACCTTGAATTTCGTACAGTTCCATCTCTAAACAAAAGCATTTACTAGTAAATACCATTATGCTTTGGAGAGATTTCACCACACTGCAATTGAAACCTCACTGCTGTAGCCTACCTCAGAAGTGCCAGCAGATGTCTCAGCCTGCCAAGTAATTCAGTATGCTATTTATGATGGCCTTCTACAGAACTTAACTAAATAAAAATCAAATAAGAAATCCCTGGGATTTCTAAGCCACTTCAACCATTTGCCAGATGTACTATTCAGAAGGATATTTCATACGCAGTACAATCCTTTAAAGTATCTTAATCTACCAACCAGTGAGATCTAGCCTCTATCAAGATCGTCTTACATGGGGAAAAAACCCAGGAGCTGACAAAACTGATTTTGAGGAGGCTTGCTAGTTAGCAGCAAAATTTGAAGGTCTTTGGGCTTTGAGCCAGTATGGCATCACGCTGGTCCTCTTAGTGTGCACACACAAATTGGTGACTGACCCGGAAGGATCACCTTTGTAGGCTACAGCAGAGCTGCAGATAGCTGAGGAGCCTCCAGCTCTCCATGTATCTCGCAGACGTGCTTCCAGGGATACTAAAAGCTATTTTCCTTAATCTGCACTGAATTCTGCCATAAGATCAAGGGGTATGAAAGGGGATATTTGAGGTCTGTTTCTTCCTCTCTCAATTGAACAGTATAGGGGCCAGTTTCCCACTTCCATGTACAAACATGCAAGCAGCCTTCTGCTTTTGAAAGTCATTTTTAAAGGAAAACACTAGCGAAACCTAGCTCTGACATACTTCTGCTAGTAGACAGGATAACTGGCAGTTTTGTAGACTTATGATACCATGACAAAATACTTGGCATGTCTGCACACAATGTTCTTTCCCAAACTAGAATCAAAGTGCATACACTGGCAGCTGTCTGAACTTCATTTTGCTTCTTTACCCACAGCTTTGTTAAACTTTGTGTTCACAAACCAGCTCTGCTGGATGTTACAAGTAATGTTTTTTGTAAAGTAAATCATTATCTTAATTACAAGAAAAAAAAAATAGAAGTTAAACTTAAGGAAAGAAGAAAACTTTGTTATAAAACCTCTTACTGACCTAGCAAGCTAAGCTGTCACGTTCCACAAAAACCGGAGCACCATTTGAGTGTTTTCCATCTTACCATAAGAGGGATAATAAGCCCTAAATTAGGCCTGAGCAAACTTTAATCTCTGCTTAACCATGTCCCACTTGTCTTTCCACTTCTAGCCCTTTTCTATCCCTTAGATCCCAATTTATTTGTTTTGGTGGTTGTTGGCTCTGACGTGTCAAGCTCAGCTGAAAGGACTAAGCGGGATCTTGCTTATTCTGAAGTGACGTAAAGCTGAAATGAGCCCTGTGCAGCTTCATCCATGCCAGCCTCCCAAAGAAAGCAGGTATTTCCATGGCTGTCAAGGGGCTCTCACTGCACTGTAGAAATTCTGTTTACTGAAAAAAAAGAGCTGAACATGGAAAGAATCCCAGCTTTACCCTACAGACCAGTATGCATTTCATGTCTCTAAATGGCAGCTCAACAAATACCTTTCCCTTTAAACATATGCCTTGCAGTTCATAGGGAATACTATGAAAAACATCATAGGATTTAAATTACCTGTGATTTAAGAGGCTTTTAAAAACTGTATACATACATAAATCATTTCCTTCTTGTTGGCTCATTTCAGAATTATCCAGCATCATCCCTCATATCAGCTCACAGAGAAGACAGATGCAAGTGCTACCAGGAACTCAGCAGAAGACTTATGTAAAGGCTATACCACTTTTCTGTCACTGTGGAAGTAAATCTGATACTACATGAAGCCTAACAGCATGTACATAAACAAGCGTTCGATATTACAGGAAGGCAGCTGTTGATCGATCACCTATTCCTATTTGACAGCCTAACCTCTGAAATCAGTTCCCCAAAATGAGTTTCTGTGCAGCACATTCAAGATCCATCTTAACAAAGTCAAGAAGCTAAAATATAATTAATACAAGATTTCACAGAATCAGAGAATGGTTTCAGCTGGAAACGACCTTAAAGTTCCTCCCGTTCCAACCTCCCTGCCATGGGTACGGACACCTTCCAGTAGACCACACTGCTGAAAGCCCCATCCAGCCTGGCCTTGAACACTGCCAGGGGTGAGGTATCCACAACTTCTCTGAGCAACCTGTTCCAGTGTCTCACCACCCTCATAGTCAAGGACTCCTTCCTAGTATCTAATTTAAATCTCTCCTCTTTCAGTTTAAAGCTATTCCCCTTTGTCCTGTCACTATGTGCCCTTGTAAAAAAAGTCCCTCTCCAGATCTCTTGTAGGCCCCCTTGAAGTATTTCACTCAAGTTTAGGTCAGTAGAGGATGATAATGAAGTGCGAAGTAGGCCCTCCTGCACACATTAATTGACTCTGCAGGAGACAGACAGAAACAGTGAGAGAAAAGGAACATACAGTTATATATACTCTAGCATCCCCGATTGATGATGCAGTGGAACACTATGTAAATTAAAGGCAATATAGTGAAAACATATTTACATTAAAATGAACAGAAGGAGTTAACCAGAAATTTGAAAGGAAAAGACATCTAAAATACCTGCGGCATCCACCTCAACATCCTGTTTCAAATCTCCTAATACCACATATAAGTTATTCTGATTCATGCTGGTGACACAAGTATATTTTGCAAGGTTTTTGGTACTGAGGAAATTTCATGGTTATGATCAAAAATGCAGATAATGATTACCACAGTGAGATGTGCATACAGACTTCTTTTACAAGATAATGTCTTAATAAGGGGATCCCTTCCAGAACAGCACTGCAGCTTGTCCTTCTACTGCCATGTCCAAATGCTGTTTTGATGGGATTTTTCAGAAATGCCACCACTAAAACTTCTTGAAAATACACCATTGCTGACCACACCGTTGTAATGATGCACAAGTGATTCCACTGCAGGTAACACCCTCATTCCCCTGTTACTTTCTCTGAGCTTGTAACAACATTTGCTGTGTTTACACAAATGCCTCACCTCCCTCCATACCGTTTCAGCTTCCACTAATGCCACAGGAATCAGTTGCCTAAATTATAATAAGCAGATTTCTTATAATTTTTTAAAAACCCCACAGTGACCTCTACAGTGATGCTGCAACTGAATGACACCCTCCAGTTTCCAATACCAGCTCCTCCAGCACCCAACACCAGCTCCAATGTTGTGCAATCCCCCTTCCTATTAAGAACTATGTATAAACAGTGAGTTGCACAAGAAACAAAGCGACAGTATAAAACTATTCACAAACCATCCACACTGTTCTGCAGGTCTGCTGCCAGATTCCATTATAAGGATATCAAGATTGCCTTAGCTGAACATTAGAAGCCTGAAGGGTTTTTTTATTCGTTCCAAGTGAAAGCGAAGACGCAAACTCAACTTTGTGTCCTAGAGACATCACCAACTCCATAGTGGTCATAGTCTGAATTAAAAATGACAATCCTGAATTCCAAAGCTCCAGGATGTTATGTACCCTGTAAGTCCCAGTGAGACTCTGCACTGAAGAGTCCTCTTTATTGCTTTCTAACCTTCACTGGCTGAAAATAAATCCTCTGCTTTGTACTGTAACTATGGTTGCTGGCCTCCAAAATGTCACATCAGTGCATGTGCAGCTTCTAAAACACTAAATGGACAATGCTGTGGAAAGAAGAGCAAGAAGCAGAGATGCTGGTTGGTAAAAGGGCATGAAATTGAGATAGGCATCTATGCTCTTTTAGCACACTAAAATGACACACAGAGAAGTCATCAGCGAACCTGTAAGTGCTGCAGTATTCTCCGGGTAATTTTTAAATCCCACATGCATCTATTCCCATTTCTGCCAGTAAAGTTGGGATAGCTAACACCACATTTATTTACACCAAGTACAGGTGCTGGAGAGAATTCACTTTATAAGCACCTCTTTACTAAAGATTTGTGGTTGGGCTCCAGAAATGTTCTTAAAACACACCTGATAGATTTCTTGAAATAGAAGATGAACTAAATTGAACAAAATTAATGTTGCTAGGTAACAGCTATAGGAATAAGCTACATATGAAAGGTGTTAGTCAAAAAAAATCAAAGCGTTAACAAGTCGCAAGAGCAACTGCAGCAGGAAGGAATGAAGTTGTACCCTCAGACTAGCCAATAAAACAAGTTTCAGGAATTCTGATGTAAAAAAAAATGGAAGGTTAAAAAGTAGAAAAATCTGTTCTTCTCCAGGTGACACATCTAATGCTTGACATCATAAAGAGCAAAGATGATGAAAGCCAGGCATTCAAGCGAAGGGGGGTGGATAAGGAGGGTTGGTTTGGTTAATTCCAGAGACAAACTAACGTCAAGCATGTCTCTGACACAGATTTTAACAGCTTTACCCTTTGATTACGCTGCAGTTTTTCCATAGACAACATTCAGAAGCGCCTCCCAGCGTGCATATTCCCATTTCTAACCCTGTAGAGTCACACTGGTCCTTCTGTGGAGCAGATGGATGCTGGTCACTTGGACAGATGATTGCTGTAGGTGGGTATCATCATCACCACCAATGCTGAGCCCTCGACTGACTCTAAAGCATGTACAAGTGTTGAAGTACTCATGGCATCACTATGAGAGAGATGTCTGAAACCCAAGGATTAAAGTCTCAAACATCTAGAATACCGATTATGCATATACATACCAGCTTTATTACAACTATCAGAGATAAGATAAAATATGTAACTCATGTAAGTTATGGCCAGTCCCCTTTCCAGACCCCCACGCCCCATTTTGAGAACACAGAGCTGGGATTCAATCTTCCTGATACCAATTTTCTAGCTGGGAATTTGCAGCTTAAAAAAAATAAATAAATAAATTTAAAAAGCATCTCTTCCTAAAAGGTGCATCAGGTCAAAATTTGAATCCAAAGCTATATAGATTACCAGCTGATCCCATGTGACTGTGCAGATTGACACACCACACACCCTTGTACCATTGCTGATGGTGGTGCTCCTGTAGCAGTAACTACCAGCCTATGAAATCTCAATTTGCAGGCCAATACTTACAGAAAGAGTGCTGTAGAGTAAATACCAAGTAAACAGATCACTTACAACAGAATCTGAGGTTAAGTAGACCTCTGGGAAATTGTCATTCCTGAGCTGATTACAAAATCCAGTCAGAAGATTAATTTTCAAGAAGCTGGTAGCATCTGCAGCTTTCCTCCATGAACATTAGGTTCAGTGGTTTCTCTGACCATTTTCTCAGGTCACCTACTTTTAGTTCATTAGTTTAAGAAGATGACCGAGCAGGACCTTAAGAGGAAAGCATTTGTTTGACTGCATTTAGCAAGACAGGAGAAAACCCAAAAGAGCCCCAGTCACCCAGATAACAGAAAACAACATCAACTGAGGAAAGCAGCAGCACCAGAGGGTAGAATGAGATAACTCTTCCCAAGGCCAAACCTGGAGTCGCAGTAGACTAACACTCAAAAAAACCTTTGAGAAAGACGAAGTGTAGGATGCAATATGCCACAGGGTGAGCAGGCCAGACTGATTTTCCTGACCCAAAAGTAGATGTGGACAGAGAGAAATTTAAAGCGTAAGTAATAACTGTGCAAGGAATAGTCATGCCCCTGTCTTCTTAGTGTGTTTTTTCTTTACTCAGGACAAAAGAAAAAAAATGAAACTCAGAGTGAGCATGGGTGAATGCATGACACACAAAAGGACCAACCAACCCAGGAATTCTCTATTGAGTTCTTCTCCCCATGGTAAGGTTAATTGGATGCCTCAATCTTGGTACATCACCTCTATGGCAAAACTGCGAAAGAAGGTTCTGGCAGTACATCCCCCAAACAAGTACAATCCTATCCATGATTAACAGAAGGATCAAAAGGATATGGTTGTGATAACACCTGGGCAGCAGAATGGCTCCTAGCCTGTGCAGCCCACACAAAACTGAACAGAAAATCTGCTTAAGCTTTCCAGTTAACAGGGAAAAACATGATAACCTACTGAGCCATTAAGGTACTTCCAAGTCAGAACTCAGGAAGCACAGTGTTGGATGGCAATGGAGAGATGAATCGAAATACTGTCTGCTGGCCACATGGCCAAATGCTTGACAGCCTGCACCTTACATTAGACAGTCATATTTATGGGCGGATAACTGTAAGAGGATATCCTGTATTAGTGAGCGCTGCAATTTAACACAGCAGAGTTCAGGTTTGATTGTGTATTTATTAAGATTACACACCTTTACATTAAAGAAACTAAATAAAAAGCTTTAAAATACTATGTGTTTTCCTTACATGAACAAAAATTATTTTTCAAAATGCATTCTATCATTTCATATATATACATTTCTACTCGTAATGCTTCTCCAAAGTTTTACATAGCTACCTTTACCTTACTGCCCACATCAGAGAAAATAAATGACAGTGCAAATCAAATATACACAAATAAGCAATACTACTGTTCAAAAAAGAGCTTTCCCAAAAATGAGGGAAATGAAGGCAAAGTTAAAAGAGAGCAGGAGAGAGTGTAGCAAATTGCAAGAG
>JBCJKH010037510.1:4093-15028 GCA_039877255.1 Loriculus beryllinus | reverse complement strand
AAATACTCACTGTAGCCCAGAAAGAATCAAATTCTAACCCATACCAATAACCATTGTCTAACTAAGACAATAGTCATATTTGGATATCAACAGCAAGGAGGCAAGACTTTAGCATATTTGTATGTGTACAAAACCACGTATACATACTTTGAAATCTCATTGTTCCATAGAGGGAACTGTGAGTAACTTTAGAAGCCTGTGTGTAAAAGTGAGCAATCTAGCAAGGGCACCCAAGGCTGTAAGATTGCAGAGGCCCTGAAAGTACAGGAACTGGACAGTGTCAGAAATCCCTGGGCTGTTCATAGAAATGACAAAATACTGTTATGGAACTATGTAACATCCCACAAAGCTGCCCAAAAT
This sequence comes from Loriculus beryllinus, assembly GCA_039877255.1. Classification (NCBI taxonomy): domain Eukaryota; kingdom Metazoa; phylum Chordata; class Aves; order Psittaciformes; family Psittacidae; genus Loriculus; species Loriculus beryllinus. Next base: position 14,668 of record JBCJKH010037510.1, on the reverse strand, counting down.
GATAGCATAGGTCAGCTGTCTTTAAAGCGTGTTATAAAATTACAGTAAAGCAGTCAGTTGTCCTGGAGCCACTAACTGAAAATAGGGTATGCAGAATTGATCACTTGTGAGCTTTGCTGCTACATATGTACGCATGATCTCACTATCGGTAATGAGAGCTGTATCTCAGTATTCAGCCTAAGGTTTTGTGATTACCTTAGATAAGGTCTCGCTATCCACCCTGGAGGACTGGCTGTTCGATGTGGACGCAACACACTGACTCGAAGCAACATACTACAAAATTCAGGTCCGTGACCTGGCTCAAAGACATCTCACTACTTTTAAAAACATTTTAGCTTTGCATTGAGTTGCGCACAGTACAAACAGAAAATCAGATTAGCTCAGAGTATAAAAATGGGTATGCTTAAACAAACTGCTGGTCCATCTTAGCTGAGAGTTTTCTCTCTAATAATAGACACCATGAGACAATGATAAAATCAAGCAAAGTGAAACAACTTTCTAAAACAAACAAGTATAATATACCTATCAGAGAAGTTTCTTTCTAAGCCTCATCAATAAGATGTCAATTTTTGCTTGAAGCATGATGAGTTTTCTTTGAATCAAAAATCTTTATCAAACAATTTTTCTGTATTTCTACAAAGCATTTGCTTTCAGCGACATGCATGTGTGAAGTTGCACAAAATACTTAATCTGTATTTTAACTGTCTTATTCCTGCCTTTCCTATTTCAAGAAATGATGAACAGAATCACATATTTATCTAACACTAACTCTATATATTTCATCATACCTTTTTCACTTACTGCCATATAAATGATCTCATCTTTTTAATATCTTCTGTGGAGTTTCTCTATCCCCCTTTCTCTATGCTTATATCTGTTTAGCTTTCAAGAGACAACAAAAATGACCATCATCATTACAGGGAGAGAAAATGCCAGACTGAATTACATTGCTTTTCAGATGCGCTGAAATCTTGTCTCAGCAGTGAATGATATCAGATGCTTCAGAAAAATTGTAAAATCTGATGGAAAATCATGAAAACACATGGGTTTGAGAAAGCTTCTCACTAATGCTACAGTAAATGTTTGGCTTATTCACTGAAATGGATGAAAGTCCCAGATCAGGAGACAGTTTCACTACATGTACAAAAACCTGCTTGTTACAAAAATTCCCAGAATTCATTGTCTCTGCCGTGCATACTTTACTACATCTGAAGACCTCCATGGGCTATTTACTATCATTAAAAATTACATTCAGTATAATTTCAAATTCCAAGATATTCAGTATTTCCTTTGGGATTTTTCTTTTGAGAAAAGACCAATAACGTCTTCAAAATAATCTTCTTATAGCCTTCAGGTTACGCATATATATAAACAGTCTAATCTTTTCAATCTTGTCTCTTCCTCTGCATCATACTTCTTTTTTTGTTATTTTGATTTTGCAGTGGAATAATTCCAATAGAATAATTCCAATAATTCCAAATAATCCTAATTCACTGAAAATTTGAGTCAACTTTTAGTCATCAAATCAATGATTTGCTATTCCTTTCTGAAAAGCTGGAACTTCCATTCTTTTTTTTCCCCACTGTGGACACATAATCAAAATTTTCATTCAGTTGCCCATAAAAAAAAATAGCGTTTCAGATCTGTATGTGTGCCCCGCATTTCCAAATGCAGAGGCCACTGCACTCCTACATAGCCTCACGTGTGACCTCAACAACCATAGACAGGCTTCCTAATGGGCACTAACTTGCGATCAGTAAGTAGGAAAAGGTCCTCCTTAGTTCACAGAATCACAGAATAATAGAATAGTCAGGGTTAGAAAGGACCTTAAGATCATCCAGTTCCAACCCCCGTGCCATGGGCAGAGACACCTCACACTAAACCATGTCACCCGAGGCTCTGTCTAACCTGGCCTTGAACACCATCAGGGATGGAGCATCCACAACTTCCTTGGGCAACTCATTCCAGTGCCTCACCACCCTTACAGTAAAGAACTTCCTCCTTATAGCCAATCTAAACTTCCCCTGTTGAAGTTTTAACCCGTTATCCCTTGTCCTATCACTACAGTCCCTAATGAAGAGTCCCTCTCCAGCATCCTTATAGGCCCCTAGTTTCACCAAGACACTTCATTAAACAGTAGTGACACAAAATAAACCAGAATTTATCCCAACACTCTTTGCTGTTGCCCAAGTGAAGTAATTTGTTATTTTGAGCTTCTGTTATTTACTGACCTTTTTCTAATATACTGAATGAAATTCTAAAAATTCATCAGTCTCAATTTGCTTTCTTCTTGGAATGTGATCTACTGTGTTACTACCACGTAATCAACTCCTTTGAGAAGACAAATCACATGCCTTAACTCTAATAAGTTTGGGGGTTTTCCATAGCAGTTTATTTTTGTTGCTTTTTCCTACAATGTTGTTTTTATTGTAGGCTGTACTGGATAGAAATTAAATATACACATTGTGGAAGGACATAGAGGCAAAGTAACCATAGAATGAAAATATTGCTATGGGCTTCCACTACAAAGCACTTTGCAATCATTGACAAAAATGCTATGTAAGGACTGTTATTATTCTCTGAAAATGTGTCTCAATGACATTTACAGAAGAGATCCTATACTTATGAGCCAGATCCAAAATTACCAAAGTCTTTAAGCATAGGCTCAAATTGAGTATTTCACTGAACTGGAGCAGAAATAGATGACTTCATTCTGTAATAACATGCTAGTAAAAGGTCTGTCTTCATCTTTTCAGCAGTTCCTGTAAACTGCGAATCCCCTACAAAATGTCAAGGAACTAATACAGTATTTCTAAGAATTTTGTACCTTACTAAGTGGAAAAATAAGATAGGAATTTGCTCCCATAAAGAAAATCATAATTCACAACCCCTTCAAAAACAAACAGAAGATAAAATATGTGATAAAAACATCAAAGTAAACCATCAACTTGCAAAGCATGCAGAAGCAGTTACGAGCTATCCAGTTCTTCCTTCTAGTAATTCATGGAGGAGATGATTGCAGCGTGGTCAGCATCTGATTCCTTTGGCATAGAAAAATACTTTTTTTCTGGGATACCATTAAGTATCTGTAAATGTCAAACATTAAGGGGATGAGACAATTCAATATGCAATTCCAGAACTCATACTGTGGACGGAAACAGAATTTGCCATCTTCAATTATAGCAAATATCTCTTAAACATTTTTGGATTATCAGATTTCTGGCGTGAATGAGCTCTTTTCCTTACACAGCGCTTTGGACAGAAAGGCAGGTGGCGGTTCAGAGTTCCAAAGCATAGTTTAAGGTGGTAGGAAAAGGAATGTTTATTCTCTCAATAAAAAAGGTTTTGATGTGCACAGGCTAATGCTGAAGGTACATTAGATGAGTCATTTGGTTTGTAAGTGAGCCTAGTACCAGTATCTAATTACTGTATAAAATACTTGGATCTTACTTCATTATGATGGTGAATTTATAACAACCTGGGAATATAGATAGTATTTTTGTATTACTCTTTTCAGTGTTTTTTATATACTTACAATAACATTATTTATACCTTTACATATGGTTTTGACACAACTGTAAAATTTGTACTACACCTCTCCTATAGTGCCATACAGGCCCTCCATATATTTCAAGATTTTATAAAATAAACATGAGAATTACTGTTAAAAAGAATTCCTCACACTTATTCACCTACAGTATTTGTTTTATCCAATTATAACGAGGTGTTATCTTCCCTTGTTAAAGTGAGGGTCTCCTCTAACTTAGAAATATCATTCTAATTACCACCTCTTCGTGAAGACCTGATCACTTGTGCTCAGCATACATGTAAAAGATTCTATTCCAAACTGCTGACACAGGAAACTCAGCTGAGATATTAAGAAAAGGCAATGTTCTTTCACACACAAACACCCCTTTCAACTCTTTCAATAGCAGCCAGCTCTTCAGGCAAAGCCAAGCTGTCTGAAGCAAGGCTATCATCATTTTATATTGCACTTCACATTTCTGGAACCTCACTTCTTAATTTTGCATAGGGTTTATTAAATGAAAACTGCAATAACTAGGTTGATGATTCTTAAAAATAAGGCAGACCCATTTTGTTTCATGTTCACTCTAGAGATCAAACAGCAATAAGAACAGAGTTTTTTCATTTGCTTTTGTATTAAAATAAGCATATATGTCTTTGAATAGACAAAGGGGGCAGAAATTCACTTTCTGGAAAGAATAAAATTGCAATGAAATTTGAAAACCTTTCCCATGAAATGCAGTATCATCTCTCATAATTCCTGACATATATGAAGGGCTCAATTCAGCTAAGTATAAAAATCTAATCCTACTTGAGTCTTTGTAAGGCATCCAAGACATCTAAAAAAGGACTAACAGATAGCTACATTTGCCAAGATATGGGACTCAAGGGAGACCTACACATTTGTGGAGGTTTGACAGAGGCCGTATGAGATACCCCACAGCACCTAAAATAATGGCAAACACCTACATTTATTCAATGAATGTCTACTGCTTTATAAATAGACTTCTACAAGATGTTATTGTACATTGTAACTTCAAACCAGTGACTATCTACTGGTAGCACATCTGCTTTCTAGCAATAAATAGCTCCAATATGAGAAGAGTGGATGTCAAAGGCCACTTGGTATAAACATTTGTCCTTTTCTAATTAGATTTGAAATCACATGAATCATGTGATTTTTGTTTAGATTACTCTTATATTGCCACTGCGCTGTAACATCTGCTAAATAATAGGAGTCCTGTGTGTATAGCTTAGACTCCCCAGGATAGGGTTTCAAGCATTATTAAAATCCGGTAGTATTGCAAGTCCTCTGGGCCACGTAACATTTCCTTTTATGCCATTTGTAAACCAACAACTTTAATTATAAATCAGGCCATGTATTCTAAATTAGTTGCATCCTAATGACTACCTGCAGTTCTTAGCTTAAAGGAAAAGGAAAGTGATAGTAATTTACGTATCTTCAATATATAAGCATTTATGCAGGATTTCAGACACTTGCTGAACAGTCAGAGTTCCAAACCCTTGTCCCTCTTTTTCAGTTGTATCACCTGGTTTAATCCCATTGTAGTCTAAGAGCTGTCCTGGCTTCTCTTTTTCAACATATATCCTGCCTCTTAAATTGTAGTATTTCTCATCAGTGATGTGGTATTATTATTTAATACTTACTAGAATGATCGCAAATTTATTCTTTTTTAACTATACAACATGGGTAGAAGCTGAGATTTTCTTACTTTCATGACATAGAATTGTGGAACAGTCCTGAGAGATATATTTAGGCATGAAGTACTTTGCTCTATATGAAGTAGCCTACAGCACATAACTTCTTTGGTGGTGACAAGCAAATGTCACACAGATCAAGAAGTCTCTAAACCTCTACACCAGCGATGGATTCCACCTTCTCCTCAGTGTCTTGTGGAGGCTGAATCCAGAGACATGATTGATCTCCCTGATGAGACAGGGCTCTGTGCTGGGATTCCACATAACTTTTTACCGGGATATTCGGGAATCCTCGCTACTGTGCCATATCATTCTCCAAATGGAAGATGACAAGAAAGATATTCACTTAGAAATGACAAAGAAACAAGTCCTCACACCACTCTCAGAAGCAAAATGCAAGAGGACTAGCACTATCATTAACCTGTAAGTTAAGAAAGCCTAACAGATAATATTCTTACAATACATCTGAATCACAGACACAGCTGACTTAGCCACTGATGCATGCTGTGCATTTTTAAGGAAAATGAGAAGGTTTTAGGACCCAACATATGAAAAAGAATTCTGTTGTACAAGTTAATTTCTTGAATAAAAAAAATGGAAGAGAATGTTTTTCTGTATCTTAAGCAATGGAAAGTCAGGTGCAGTTATTCCTCCTCCTTGTTGAAACAACTATCTGGTATAAGTGCATTTGTAACTTCGGGCTATGCGCCCAAGGTTTTGCAAGTGTTATTTGTGCAGCATATATAGCATGGCGCAGCAGTACATGCAATTTAGATATTGTACTCTAATATACAACTAAGCTTTCAAAGACAACATTTCTTCCATGTAGTTCAAGGTTACCTATCTCTGCTTTGCAAATTTTTCATAATAGATCTTTTTATAGACATTTATGAATTTAGGTTACTTTTCATTAGTCTTACTGTTAAAGTCATAACAGATTACAGAGCTCCTTAGCAAGATAAAACAGGTATCTCTCTTCATGAAACTCCCTTTCTTTTTTTCTGTGAAGGATTGAAGAGTGAAAAGTACTTTGTGTGCGCAAAGGATACATTACTTGTGTGCTGTATTTTAAAAGAATGTTTGGAGGAGTGGAAGTGAAGGCTGTACAGTTTTTATCTAGTTTGCGCATTTGGGATGTGAGAAACAAAGTTTCATATATCAGAAGCATCAGTGGGTTTGAAAAATGCAAACTGGGCACTTGAGGCAATGGCAGATGAAGGAATAGATTGCTTCATAAAGCTCAGTAGCACAGACCTGCTTGGAATATCTGACCAAAAGATAAGCAGGAGACAGGTCATGAAGGCTTTATGTCACAAAATAAATTCCTTACAGTAGGAATTACTAACAGAAAAAGTTTGCATCCTTATTTTCCTCTTGTCAAAGTCTTAACATGCAGCTAACTGGAAGTTTTCTCCTTTATTCTGACTAGCTGTAATTAAGTCTAATAATACTTGAAGTCAAATAATTTCAAAATATGGGGACAAAAGCAGTCCCAAACAGGATTTTCCTGTCATTGCTCAAAATCCTGAATGTACAAATGGTACAAAAACACCTTCCCTTTGAGAACATTAAAATCTGAATACAACTGACATGTTTTAAAAGATTAAGAATACCCCCCCCCCAAAAAAAAAAAAGGTTATCTCCTTTATGCAGATAGGAAATCGAGGCACAGAAAGAATAAAAACTTACCAATGTCAAATAAGAAGTCTCTTCAGATACTATCTTTCTCTCTTTCCCCATTATATATTTATAGTTATTTGGAGAAATATGGTAGTCACCAACATAATATACTTCATCATAGGATGTTTTTTCTTATCATTATATCTAAATTCAGTTCAAACACCAACAATCTGCTCTGAACACAGCTTACTGAGGCAGCTAAAAGCAGTACATGTACCAGCAGGATAAAACCAGCCAGCATTTAGTCTTTGAAATACTTTATTTCCAACTTTATAAAGACTCCCTGTAGAAACAGATTTCTCTTTTCCTCAACTTTAGTATAATTTCATGTGCTTTTCCTTTGCATGATAAGACCAGGGACGTGATCATCCCCCCTGTACTTGGCACTGGCAAGGCCACACTTGGAATACTGTGTTCATTTCTGGGCCCCTCACTCCCAAAAGGACATTGAAATGCTGGAGCAGGTCCAGAGAAGGGCAATGAAGCTGGTCAAGGATCTGGAGCACAAGTGTGATGCGGGAACTGGGGTTGTTTTGCCTGGAGAAAAGGAGGTTCAGGGGGCCTTATCACTGTCTAAAACTACCTGAAAGGGGTTTGTAGCAAGGTTATGGGTCAGTCTTTTCTCCCAAGTAACAAGCAATAGGATGACAGGAAACATCCTCAAGTTCACCAGGGAAAATTTAGATTGCATATTAGAAAAAACTTCTTCCCTGAAAGGGTTTCCAAGCACTGGAACAGGCTTCCCATGGAACTGGTTGAGTAACCATCCCTGGAGGTATTCAAAAGATGTGCAGATGTGGTACTCTGGGACATGGTTTAGTGGTGGACTTGGCACTGCTGGATCAACAGTTGGACTCAATGATCTTAAAGATCCTTTCCAAACTAAAATCCCACGATTCTATGGTTCTATAAGCTTATGAAGGACATTGTAAAAGTGTGTATGCACCAATTAAAGAAAACAGAATCCATCATAAAGCTGTCTGGACTATTTTGGAAAGGATACAAAGTTAAATTAAATATTCCAGCCTCCGAAGCTGTCACTGCAAAGGAAAGCTGTGTTATTGATCTGGTATCAGACATGGTTTACAGCAGGTGAACTTGATGGACGTGGCTCCCTTAATTACAGTGAATCAAAGCAGTAACAGTTCTGCTGATGTCTAGACTTGTAGCAGGAGCAATTCAGCAGAGCAACTCAGCAAGGAGACAAGGGAATCAGGTCCTCCCACTTCAGGAAGATGGTGTCACACTTCAGCGATGACTTGACAAGAGGAAAATTCCAGTATTCATACATGATAAATCACATGCATTGAGTTCAGCGTACAGCTTGCAGTTCAGCACTTTCCTGTGAGCGGTGTAAGCACCAGAACCATGCGGTGAAGCATCTGCTCACAATTTTCCAAGCTTACTAATGATCTCAGCATTTGCTGTCTTCAGATGAATAACGAATGCCAAATGACTATTTTAGAGTCGGTTAGAGGGTCAGGAGAGGTGAATCATGTTGGCATTATCTAAGGTAAGAGAGCAGGAAGTTGCTTCCAATCACCTTCAAGAAAACGCTTTCTTCCAGCCATAGACAGCAAGCTCCTGATACCATTCATATAAATAAACCTGAGAGCCATATTTGGTTCAACAGTTTCTCTAGCCTCCATCACAGTCAGATTCATTCTTGTCTCCTGTCTTAGCAGTGCCAATTGCTCTGGGTATACAGCTGACTGGTTACATCCTTCTTGCATAGAAGCAGCTCCCACTAACTCTTATACAACCAGAAAAATAGCTGTGTATGGGAAAATTAATTATACAGCCTCCATTAATTATTTACCTGTTGTGACAGGAGGTGCAATTAAAATTAAGAAGCTGGTTTTACTGCTCATTCCTGTATGCTTTTTTCCCAGATAAGGAGAAGGAACAAAGTACTGCTTTTAAATTGTCTCAGTGTTTTGCTCACATCAATTTTATTTTATTTATTTTTATTTTTATTTTTTGCTATGAACTAAAATTTCTTGTTGAAAAGGTGAGCTTTCCCAAGACTAAGTCTCTGCAAACTTATTTGCAGCAAAGTTGATTTTAGTAGTTCTCAAGACAGTATCCTCCAGACAATATACCTACACTGTGATCTCAACAACAGTCTGGTCTGCTTGACACACATGCACTGTATGGATAACACTGAAAAAGCAGTCTATACATTACTCAGCCATGCTATGGGGCCAAGACTAACATATTGATTTAAAAGCACTCTGAAGATGAAAAAATATTCATAACTCTAGGACACATATTTTGTAAGTACTGAATAATTGGTATTTTTTTATAATATTAATATGCAACTGATAACATGAGAAGTCTTTGCTTCCATGAGTCCTGCCTTATCAATCATAGCATTTTTTTCTGAGCGTTATCATTCAATTATTTTAAAATGCAAACAAAAAAATATGGCAAATAATACTGGGCATATTTACAATTTAATTTGTTCTAAATTCTCTCCATGACCAAATGTGCAAAGGGCCAAGTACCGTCTCTTCCCAGCAGCAGTTAAAGGCAGTCAGAACCTCCCTGACAGCACCTACCATCTTGCAGAACACAGCACCTGACACCAAAAAAAAACCCAAAACATTTTGAATGTCAGTGAACCACAGTGATCTCTCAACTAGAACATGTTAGCTGTTTCACAGTATGAGACAGAAAAGACAGACATGCAATGCATATACCTCCAGAAGGATTTTTAAGTCAGCAGGATGCAATGGTCCAGACCAAAGAATATCACCTTACCATATTCCCCTGACATGGAAAGTAAATCATATCTTTAATTATCATACAAGACCTGATATCAGAGTTGTGGCTCCTGTTGAAGAAAGTCTCTCTAACTGCATAATGCCATAAAAATATCACGTTTATATTGTATATTACCAGCTGAAAGGAAACTTTTATTGAAGCAGAAAGCCGTATTTCATGCCTTCCACCCCAACTTAGCAGCCTACCAAAACCTCAAATGGAAGAGCAATGAGGGTTTCAACATTACAAAAATATAGCCCCAAGTGTTATAAGTGCTATATAGAAAGAAAAGATAAAAGAAAAAAAAAAAAAAAGAAAAGAAAGAAGAAAAAGAAAAGCCCAGTACTCAACTAGTAAAAAATGTCACTGTGGTATGAACGCCTGCTTCATGTTAGCTGGGCCAGAATCAGAGAGCCCTTCAAGCTGAGTTGCCTGGTCGTTCAGGCCGGGTTGTTCATGGCTTTACCCAGTTGGGGTTAGAAAACTCCGAGGACAGAGGCCACACAGAGGTTGCTTCTCTGGGCAAACTGTGCCTCTCCTTGACTGTCCTTATGGGAAAAAGAAAACAACATCTGAATGTCTGCTGTTTCAGCTTAGGGCTGCTCCCTCTCCTTGAGGACTTCCCCACAGGCATTGGGGACTGCTGGTAGGTACTTTCAAAACCATTTCTGCTCCAAACTGAACAAGCCCAGCTCCTCCAGCCTCTCCTCGCAGGGCAGGTACACTAGTCCCTATCAGCTTGATGGTCTCAACTGAACTTTCTCTGATTTATCAACTTCTCTATGGTTTTTGGGCTCCCAATGTCAGATTCAGTAATCCAGATGTGGTCTATCACGTACTGAGAAGAGGGGGATAATGAATCCCTTCAAACTGTATCTCTGCCAC
>JBCJKH010037502.1:1100-13791 GCA_039877255.1 Loriculus beryllinus | reverse complement strand
TGGTCAGTTTGGGTCAGGTGTCCTGTCTCTGCTTCCTCCCAGCCTCCCCTCCTCCCTGGCAGAGCATGAGACTCACAGAGTCCTTGGTCAGAGTAAACATCAGTATTATCAATTCTGTTTCCAGGCTGAGTCAAAATATAGTGCTGCACCAGCTACTAAGAAGGAGAAAAATCGGCTGCTACTGCTAAACCCAAGAGAAATACTAAGCCTAAAAGGTATACAGAATACTGGGCTAAATCTAGTGTACAATATTATTGAAAACCTTGCCGTTTTTCTCAGAGAATGAAAACTAAAGAACATAGGCAAATACCACTTTCAGTGTTGCAGCATAAAATTTATGCAATTTGTCAGTACATAGATTCAGTTCAAAGCAATTGGCAATATTGCTCTAAATTTCAGGAGTCTAGGATTAAATCTGATCTTGAAGATGGTAAGGTCTTTTGAAGATCTCAATGCTGGTGCTTTCTTTAAAAACAGCAATATGAAAATGAAACAGGTCACTAAGCAATTGTGCTTTATTCATCTCAGTTGGAGGCCAATCAAAACTGGGAGATTACAAATGATGGTGTCACATTGTTGCCTTTCATTATTTGTGTTCCCACCTGTCAGAAAAAAAAAAATCTATATGGCCTCCTTTGCCAAAATTTCCTTGGTTGTCATAGAAATTTTGCATTTCAAGAGTGCTTGCTTTTTTATTTTATGAATATTTCTAAGGAAGGACCAGCTCTTAAATTCTGAGTTTTAGAGAAGGAATAAAACTCACTGTAGTAACTCATACATCAAATATGAGATTTATCATGGATGTATTTCTTCACTGTTTTTCCTTTTAATTTGGTTGTCTTAGAATCATAGAATCCCAGGTTAGAAGAGACATCAAGGATCATCTGATCCAACCTTTCTTGGCAAAAGCATGACCTACACTAGATGTCTTGGTAACCTGCCCAGCTGCATCTTAAAAGCATCCAACACTGGCTAATTCACCAGTTCCTTGGGAGATTATTCCAGTAACTGATTGTTCTCATTGTGAAAAATTTTCCTCTTGTGTTCAACTGGAATCTCCCCTGGAGTAACTTCCACCCATTATGCCTTGTCTTTTCCATGTGACTTCTTGGAAAAAGAGAGTCTCTGTCTTTGTAGCCACCTTTTAAATACTGAAGCATGGTGATAAGGTATCCCGTAAGCCTTCTTTTCTCCATGATGAACAAACTCAGTCTTCTAGAGAACTGAATTGCAGAAGCTGAATCATAGAAAATTTTTTTATCTTCCTTATTTGCTGAATATACAAAATAGATTCCCACAACAAATTGATTAAAAATTAAAGGCTTTATAATTAAATTCTTAATTCTTAGGAAAGCAAACAGAGTGCATGACTATATTACTGGCGTTGCACTGTACCAACAGTAAATGAAATCATCTCAAGACCAGAAAAAAACCTGAACTATCTCAGTAGTCTATTTTGTCTACATGTAAAAAGTTTATTTATGACTAAAATCATGAATGGTTTTGAGCTCACATGCAAAGCAGAGAACCGTAAGTTCTTTATGAAGGAAAGCATGAAGCTCTAGATCTTGCTCTACAGGCAGCTGCCCAGTCTGAGATTATAAAGGCATTATTTTCATAGGCAGAAACCTTAAGAGGTTATAGTCTATCTAGTGGTATTTTAATTACAGAAAAAAGGATGAAGGTGTTTTGGTTTTCTGTTTGAAAAATCAAAAATTCTATTATATTAACCAGGTTATTGAAGCACATTTTCAGTCTCAGTAGCTGTAAAATGAATCCTATGAAATCAGTTAAATCTAAAAATGGTGGCAATAATAGATGATACTTCTGGCTCCTGCAATGCTCGCATCAAAACTACTGCATCATTACCAGGGTATCTGGGATTCTAATCAAAGATTTCTTGAGAGAAAGTAACGGATATTTCTCTTTTTATGCTTTAGGAAAATTGTAGATGTCTTATTTCTGGATGCTTGCTGGCTGGGCTGAGCTAATACTTTACAACTGTTAATGAAGTGATTCTGAAGCACCACAGACTTTTTTAAAACTAGGACAGTTACTTTCAAAATTACTTTTAGTGATGGAAAACATCTTCCGCATGTCTGTGACCTTTTTTGATCAGTGCAAGAAGTAAAATGATCATGTCAAGAAGCCTATGTGTATATGCACCATGCATGCGTATGTACGAGTTCATATAACCGTGAATGTAGATGACTGTATAATAATTTGTGTGTGTGTATGTATACAACTATATATCATATTTATATAGAGTTCTCATCTGTACCTTCTCCTCACCTTGACTGATCCTTTATAAAGATTTTGGAATAAAGTCCCTGGCAGGCAGCTGGGCAGATTGCTACAGCCTTCTGAGAGTCTGGGAAGGTAAAACTGCAGTATTGGTCAGCAACAATCAGAAAAGAGCTAGCTCTGGCAGACCTCAATCTTTCCAACAAAGAGACAAACACTTGCTTTAAGGCAGTCATAGAAGAATTCTACATGCTGTAATACATGCTAAAATGAAATACCAAGAGGCTATGTTGCACCAGCTGATTTTTCTTGTGAACAAACTGATTCAGCAATGAGAGGTGGGCAGAATATGAACCTCAGGTATCACTAGAATGAGCACAGAAACAGGGAGATAAAAGTGAGGTTTGGGTGAAAATTATTTTGCAAAAAATACCTAGCTTAGTGCAAAAAATAATATGAATTTGGGTTTTTGTTTTCTTTTTTTTCCTGTTGTGAAAATTATCGGGATAAATTATAACTTTACATTGAGTTCAAAAAAGAGCTACCGAAAATTTTCTGGGCTGATAATTTCCAGTTTGGAGTTTTTCATTAAAAAGATATCACTGGCAAAACTGGTAAGAGAGTTATTTGAAAAATAATCCCTCCATGAATCAGAATGGATTAAGTCTTTTAATGGAACTGAAATGTCTTCTGGCTGAAATGAATAGATCTCTGCCTGAGATCTCATCAGCATAAAATGTCTTACTGAGAAATTTAATCTTTCTGTTATCAAACATTCAGGAGGCCTTAACAAAAAATGCAATCTTACTTGCATCAAACATTCTTTAGTTATCTGTTGATTTCCTGTCTTGTAAGCAGAACTGATTCAAAATTGATTTTTTTGTAGGAAAATTGGAAACACAAAAAATAATAATTATGTACCAAACAAAATATCTCATTTGAACTGGAAATAACATATTTTAACATATTTTAAAGTATTTATTTATTTTGAAAGTTAAAATGTGTTGGATAAGTTAGAATGATTCTGCAGAAGTAACATAGTTTAAAAATTTTACATAAAGTTCAATCTAAAAATTCTGGTTTTTTTTTTTTTTGGTTTTTTTTTTCTGGTAATTTCAATGTTTTTAAGAATTGTGGTTCAGGTCAACATCAGCATTGTCTATGGAGAAAGTAATAATTTGTTGTTGTTTCTAGCCTAAATGAAGAATTCAGAATATTTGTTTCTACCCTCTGTACAAGGATAATTATTATGCACTATGATAGCTAGCTTTTTATTCCCAGCAATTGTTAGCTGTGATCAGCAATATCCTGTCTTGAACATATAGCAAGGTTTCAATTTTAGTAAAGCCAATAGGAATTGCACATTATTTCTGCAAACTACAAGGTTTCTTAAGGGTTATTATACCAACTGAACTTGATGTCATATTCTCCATCTGCTATGGCAGATGCTCCATTCCAATGTGAATATTAAAGTCATTCCAACAACAATTTTTGTAATTATAAGAAGTATTCAGAACATGAAAGGAAGATGCTGCAGTTTTTTGTTGGTGTATATGTTATCATTACATATGTCACAATGAATGTGAGAGCAAAATATATTTAAGAAGGCAGTGCAAGTTAACCATTGATAACTATATTCTTTTATTTTTAGTGCACATTTTTTCCATGCAGTCTACAATATAATATTTTACACTAAAATATTTTGTAATTGTGGTTTTTATTTGTAGGCCTGACACAAGTCTGCTGTGCCACCTCAAATGCACTTTTGTTGAAATAACCAGTCACACACCTATCCTTAAATTACTTCAGAAAATAGGGGTAAAGTGAATAAGAAACCTTTCCCTTGCTGACCTGAGTAGAAGTTTAACAGCACAGACTATAAGAAATATTCAACTAAATTTACCTACAGGAATGAATAATAAGAATCTAAGGGTTAGTTTGGTTGTACTTCTATAACACACAATAAAGATCTACTCATAATTAACGTAAATGCACATGTATTAGAACACTACATAATATAGGTAACATCAGCTAAAAATTAACTAAAATTATCACAAAATCATAGAACAGCCTAGGTTGGAAGAGACCTCAAAAGATCTGGTTCCATTTCTCTTGGAAAATTATCTAGCACCCAGGTGAGATTATCTTGCACCCTGCCCAGCTGTGTCTTGAAAATCCAGTGATGGGGACTTTACCACATTCCTGAGGAGCTTGTTTCAGTGAATGATTGTTCTTACTGTATCATATTTCTTTCTTATGTTGATACGAAATCACTCCCAGTGAAACTTGCACCTGTTGCCCTTTGCCCGCCCCATATGGCCCCTGTGAAAAGAGTGACTCCATCCTCCTTGTAGCTGTCTTTTAAGTACTGGGAACCTTTGCTCACAGGGCAAATTCTCCAGCCCTTTGATTATCTTCATGGTCTTCCTTTGGACCCTCTGTAGTCTGTCCGAAGCATTCTTGAATTGTGGAGACCAGAACTGGACACCATACTCCATGTGTTGCCAGACAAGTGCTGAATAAATTAGCATGAATCACCCTGCAAGTGTAGCCCAGGAGCCAATTTGTTGCTGCAGTGGTACGCTGCTGACTCACATTCAGCTTGTCTACCAGGACCCCCAGGTCCTTTTCAGCAAGGCTGCTACCCAGCCACACAGATCATCACCTGTACTGGGCTCTTTGGTTATTCTGTTTCAGGCACAGGACTTTGCACTTGTCTTTGTTAAACTTTATAGTGTTCTTTCCAGACCACTCTTCCAGCCTGCCCAGGTCCCTCTGGGCAGAGATGGCTCTCCCTTCAGATGTTTTCATCTCACCAGTTAGTGAGTTTGGTAAGATAAACAAACTTGGTGAGAGTGCTTTCAATCTGATCATCTAGGTCATTTATGAATGTGTTGAACAGTGTGGGACCTACTATCATTCTTTGGGGGATCCAACTTAAGATGGGCTGCCAGCCAGTAAAAAATCTTGACCTCCACCTTATGAATACAGCCTGTTAGCCTGTTCCCTATCTGTCTTTCAGCCTACCCATCCAAGTTATTTCTTACCACTTTGTCCAGGAGATGGCTATGAGAAACTGTGTTGAATGCTTTGCTTAAGACCAGGTAAATACCAGCTGTATATGGTATTTATGGCTCTCCCCATTTTGTTAAAAGATGTTCTTTTGTTGGAGAATATGATCAGGTCAATCTTGCACAATTTACCCTGCATCAATGCATTCTGAGCAACAAAACTTTGGGAAAAAAAAAAAAAAAAAAAAAAAGGACTTTTAAAAAATGTCTTTTTAATTAAATTTTATTATTATTAAAAAATCATGTCAAGCGAAAAAAGAGAAAAGGAGGCCTGGATTTCTTACATTTTTGTGATAGTTGTTTTAATTGATTGTTTCAGTGAAATTACGCTTTTTGAAGAACTTTTATAAGTAAAGGTCATTTATGGAGTATGTGCTTTACAAGTTATCAGTTTCAATATCCATTTCTTCGCAGTTATACTCTTAGTCTGTGGGAAGAACACATGCATTAAGCTACTGATGAAGAGTAAAATGTGTCTCCTAGCTATTATTAAATGTTTCAGGAGCAGATGCAAGATGTTCAGAGGCCTGAGGAAAATACAACCAACATAACCTATTCACTGGGTTTTACCCTAAACTTCATCAGCTAACAAAAAATTTCAAAACTTTAGCTATGATGTTTATAATTCCTTACAAACTCATTACAATAATTGCAGTAACTGTAGACTTTCTCAAAACCCACATACATATCAATCAAGTATACTGCTGATTCTGAAGAATTGTTTACTAGCTGCAGAGCAGTGACTTCTTGCTTTAATAATGCCCTGGAATACGAACAGGCTTTACCCAGGGCATTCATGTCTGACCCTTTTAAACATTAATACACTGTAATCCAGTCTTTTTTCATCCTTGGAGAAAAAAGTGAGCATATTCAGCACTTGAAGCTTTTTCTAATAGGACTCCTAATCCCTGGATAAACCTTATAGCCCACCCACCCATGTAAACAGTTTCTATCCAAGGTTGAAAACAATATGCCAGGCTTCTAATAAGTTGTGTAATTGAACCATTACAAGTCTTAAAATATAACTAATCCCTATGCTTATGCACCTTAAGCCCTTGCTACACTGTTTTGAACAGCCTTTATAGATGTGTTATTCACCATCACGAAACAGTGTTATTTTGTTACCACTCATCTATTTCATCACAGTATTACTTCCTTTCATGTTTATTAACCTGAAACTGACCTAATGTACCTTCTGTGGTGGGTTAGTTGCAGTTAACATTCAAAATCACACCAAACTACCAGCTTATTTTCCTCCTCAACAGGACAGATAAAGAAAATAATAAGGGCAAGAGCAAGAAAACTCATAGGCTAACATAAAGAAAGGCAGATCACTTATGAACTACAGCACTGGCATGGACAAAACAGACTTGATCTGGGGAAAATTTACTTAATTTATGGACAATTAAAATAAAATTTAAAAAGACTAACTAGTAGTGGGAAACGAAACTGCAACAATGGCTTTCCTTTCCCTTTTCCCAGGCTTAGGTCCACTCTCTATCCCTCCATAAGCAGCACAGGGGGGGATAGAGGAGGAAGGGTGACAAGTCAGTAAGCAGTGGTTTTTCTCTGCTGCTCCTTCCTCCTCACACTTCTCTGCTTTGGTGTGGACTCTCCACAGGCAGCAGTTCCTTCAGAAATACCAACTGCTCTGACATTATTCTCCACAGGCTGCAGGGGAATCTCTGCTCCAGCACCTGGAGCACATCCTCCCTCTCCTCCTTCCCTCACCTTGGTATCTGCACGCCTGTTTCTCACTTCCTTTTTCTTGCTCCTCTTCCTGCCTACCTAGCATTTTAGTGGTTTTGAAACAAGTTATCACAGAGGCACAAACAGCTTGTCTGAGGAGCTCAGCTGTGTCCTTTGGTGGATCTGCTGTATTAAACTGGAACTGGCTGCATCCTGCATGGGACAGCCCCGGCTTCCCCCCACAGAGGCCGCACTGTGCCCTCCCCCCCGCCCCAGTAGCTGGGCACTGACACCACATGCAGACTCTATAGCTGCAATCCCAGTGCACATGTAAGTTTTTACCTCTTTTCCTGCCTTTGTGCTGTGTGATTGGTATCACATAAAAAAAAGACCCATATAGCTTAAGGTTAAATTTTACAGAGTACAGTTATTGCTGAGACAATTATTTGTAGACATACCCTGAACTCACTGTGAGAAGCTTCAGATTAAGGTATTATGCACATCTTCTCAACAAGTGTCTGAAACTGGAAATTCTGAAGATTCTCCTGTGATTGATTGATTGATATGTTGTTACAAATGACAGTGTTAATTTTCAGATATATTGTATGGCAAAAAAAAAAAAAAAATTAGAAATGTACTAAATGCTATCTGTAAATGAAAATCACTTAAATTAGTAGGGAGCTTTTTCACGTTGTCCTTTTTCACGTTTTTCATTTGCAGAGCCTTAATTGCTGAAGCTTTAGTTGCAATTCTTTACTGAGAATTGAATTTTAGCATGTTTCATCATTGTGTCTTTACAGAAGTCACTGGTGCACATGTTATTCAATGTATGCATGTGTATTCATGATAAGGTGAAACACTCGTGCCCAGGAACATGTGCAGACAGGACTGACCTTTGCTAGAAAATACTATTTGCTGAAATGAAGAAAATAAAGAAATGAAAATGTAGGTTGTAAATACTGCATACAGTAATTATAAATGCCTGTAAAGCCATCTGTTCCTGTTGACATTGAAGACTTCCGAACTAGGCTGCACATTTCTTGGATACAACCATATATACAGCATGTAACTACTGTGTTCCTTTTGGAAAACATACTATTGGTGGGTATCATATGTTAAATGTCTGAAAAAAAAAAGAAAATTAATAAAAATCTAAATACCAATGCTCAGGGGAAGGCCTGGAGCAAATCCTCTTCACAAAAGAACAAGTAAGTCATGATTAGTGATTGTGAGAGTTTTTGCATACTCCAACAGCTTTTAAAGGAAACGTCTGCTACAAAAAGGTTAGTTTGTTTTGGTTTTTAAACTATTCCTCTTAAGTTTTTGTTGTAACAATACAGGTGAAAACAGAGTGAAAATAATTTTCTGTGTTGGGTGGGCATCAATTCAGCATGTGTCAGACTGAATGTGGCGGGTTACTGATGAAATTATGTCATATATGAGATTACTACTTCATTTTGGGCTAAAAAAGGTAAGTGATGAAATAGTATTTTATTGCTAACTCACAGACCTTAGCTGCTTGTATGCCATGTTCCCATTGCTTATAAAAGCACAAAAGTTTACAAAGCACAATGGAGTTCTCTGAGATGAATTTCTATTTGTTGGGTTGTGTGGTAAAACATTTGTTCCTTGTATTTGAAATTTGTGAGCAAATGCTTCATATATACTTTGTTCAGCTCATGACTATGTAGTAAGATGAAAATATTCTTATATCAATGTTTCTGCTATTTCTTGAATATGAAAAGAAACTGTTAGTGAAATCTCAGGTGGTAATAGCACCTGTGCAATAATTTCTACATCAGAGCAGTAGTGACATCGGGCATACATGTTGTACCTTAACTGACTGTTTAACTACAGAACCAGTTTGCACTTGCTTAGTTTCATAGGTTGCACAAAAATACCATTCTTTCGGTTGCACAAATAGGTTGTGCAAATAGGTTGCACAAAAAGACCACAGAGTATGTCTGTCGCCCAAAGATGACAATTTTTTAACTGCAGAGTGTGTCTGTTTGAGTGATGGTATTTCAAAACCTTTGTTTTGTTCCTTTAGTAACTTAGCACTAACCCCAATATTGCAAAGTCTTAATATTGCAAAGCCTTAATATTAAAAAATTTTAATAATGCAAAGTCGCATCCCTAGTATGTGAAAACAACATTGTTTCTCTCACAAGCTTGTTTAGCTGTAACAGCTGTCTAACAAGGGAACTGTTGTCCCATTTCTTTTAGCTTTGGCTTAGCTTTGTTAATTTGTGTGGTATAACATTTATTGTTATATGTACTTCTTGTAAATAATAGCAATTAAATAAATAAATAAAATAGCATGTAAAGAATGCATTATTTATGAACCTAGAATAAAAATACAGTGTGGAAGTATACAGCTGATTACAGAAAAGTCTTTGAAAGCATGGACACAGAATGTTACCAGGGTCTTTAAAGCTATGAAAAAAAATGCCATTGATTAAGTATTAGTTATTAAATAAATGCATCTTTGGGAGTTAAGGTAGGACAATTTAAGGAATAAGAATGAACAGATAACTGTTGCATCCAATATATCATATATACCAAATGTGGATTTTGATCATGGAATTAGGGACAATGAAGAAAGAGTAAAGTGTAGGGCATGGTAGAAAATGTAGGAAAATAATCCCAAGTATATCCTAGAATGAAGAAGAAGAAATCTTCAACATTAACACTATACTCCTTCCAGAAGAGACTTAGGATGCTAATGACTCAATAAAACCTTCCTGTAGACTGAAGTTGTCAATGATGGGATCCAGTGGAACCGCGAAAAGGTCCAGAAAACACATATAATATTTTTAACTGTGATATTTATTATTGGTACTTTTTATTTAGTAGATATAACTTTTTCCTTTTTCTGTAATAGTTGATGCTGGACTGTAGTGGGTTGACCTTGGCTGGAAATGAGGTACCCAGCAAAATACTCTATTGCGCCTCTCCTCAGCAGGACAGGGGGGTAGGAAATAAGACTGAAAAAAAAAAAATCCCCTTATGGGTCAAGATAAAGGCAGTTTAATAAAGAATAAAAAAACCGAAGGCCACATACAGAAGCAAAGGAAAACAAAATTTTACTGTTTCCCATCATCAGCCAATGTCTGGCCTCTTCCCAGGAACCACGACTTCAGTATGTGGAAGGGTTGCTCTGGAAGAGAAATGTCATAAATAACAAGTGCTCTTCTCTTCCTCTTCCATTCTCTTAAATTTTGCTGCTCATCACATGGTTTTTTGCATTATATTTATCATTGTAATTAAATCTAACTCTGTGACAAATCCAAGTATATCTGAAGTGTTTGGAAAGAATAATGAAAATATTTATTCTTATCGCCTTCTTTGCATTTCTTTGGAGTTTCAATCGGAAAATGGAAAAATTGGGAAATAGATTAATACCATATAGACTGTTTTCTCTCTAATTGCCCCATGATGTTATAATTCAAAGACAAAGTGTACTGTCTCTCTGAACAGCACAGCCCATAGTCTGTTGAAGTTCTATGTATAGAAAAGAATATATACCCTGAAAAAATAAAAAAGCTAAATTGGTGAGGAATGCTGTAGGCAGGGTTCATCCTGTTAACAGAAATACAAGCAACTGATTCTCTCTTCCCAAAAAAACGAGTTGCACTCAGCTGCCCAAAATGAATTAATTTTATTGTTCTTAAATCAAGCCAACATCCCAAAAGTCAATTACATGTTTATTGAGGGCTATTCAGTGAAACCATTTAGAGGCACAGACTACCATAAAGATGTTAGATAATGGATGTGAGCACACTGCGCAACAAAAACAAATCCTGGTGATATTGAACAGCTGATTTTAGCATACTGCAGTTTAGCCACTTGGAGGGGACAGCCCAATTTGGATTTAGTGAAGCATTATTCAGGCAATTCACTGTGCCTGAGGATGAATATCCTTAGCAGGGACAGACAAACTGAAAACTAGTGAAGTTCACAACCTAAATTATTAACCACCATGTTTCATTTTAGTCTAGCAGGGGCTTTGAAGTTTGTAACTGTGTGTAAAAATGATTATTCACCCCATTCCCCCATGGTGAATATTTTATAAACTAGGACATTTTAATACATTATAAAAGAATTTTGTCAAAATGAACCTAAGTAGAGTAGCATCATGATTATTAATGATGCTTTTTTTATTTGCATGGAAAGAAAAAAAAGTAATAATTTGCAATATCAGAAAAC
The DNA here is from genome assembly GCA_039877255.1 of Loriculus beryllinus. Lineage (NCBI taxonomy): Eukaryota > Metazoa > Chordata > Aves > Psittaciformes > Psittacidae > Loriculus > Loriculus beryllinus. The sequence continues at coordinate 2,578 of JBCJKH010037502.1, read as the reverse complement.
AGGAACTTGCAAAGTAAGCCACTCCATAAAATAATGTTTTTTACAGTTTTATGAAAAAGACAAAAGATGATAAATCAGTCATGATGACAAACTTTGATTCACACTAATGATTTCTTTTTCCATTTTTCATTTAGTAAACTTCAGTGATCATGAAAATGAAGAATTGGTCTCTCCTGGCAAGCAAGTAATTAATACAAACAAATTGGTCCTTGGCAGTTACCCTTCTTTCAACATTTAACCAAGGCTTTGATAGGAATATCTTGCCAGTTGTTTCCCCTGCCATGGTTTTTCAAAAATGTTGTGGTAATGCTGCAAGGAATTTGTTTCAGCTCATGAAATATCAGTGTAAAGTTTGAGATTTTTGTGTCTATGTTATGGAATTGTTGGACCGTTGAATTGGAACTACATAATCTTAAGGTTCTTTCCAAGCCTAACTATTCTATGATTCTATATCAGTCACATGCCAAACTGCGAAGCTTTGCACACCATATTTTTCTCAAGAACTAGAATTAGCAATAACAGATATTTATAACTGATGATTTTTTAAATGGAGTGAAGTGCAACTGCAGAGTGCAATTCTACTTCCTAAATGTCCTGTTCAAGCTCTAACTCACCTGTAATAGGACTGTGCTGCAAACTGGGTCATCTAGTCACTTTCATGTAGGTTTTAGAAGAAGAATGCGTGTTTCCTAATAAAAAGGAGACGTATAGATGTGTCTAATATTTCTCATATGCTGTGTTACATATTGCTACCCTAAAAGGAAGTAATCTCAGTTTATAATAATTCTTAAAACTAACTAAATAAGTAACAATGAAAAATAGCTGGTAGAAGGAGGTGATCCTGCCTCTCTATTCTGCTCTCGTGAGACCTCACTTGGAGTATTGTGTGCAGTTCTGGTGTCTCTGAACACAACAGTCCCTTTTGATGTTTTTTGATATAGTTTCCAAAAAATAAACACAAGTAAATTTAGGGTATCAAGCTATGAAGTACAATATTTTGAAGCTTAATAAAGAAACTAAAATCTACTGAAAGGCCATTCAAGCTGTAACATTTTTTTCTCTAAGTTAAGAAATATTTCTCCTTTCTTTTAACTTTGATCTTTTTATTTTAAATTGTGTTGTTTGCCTTGAAATAGAGTTCAAACACAGATTTTCTGGATAATGAAATGCTTTACATAAGCAAAAGTTGTATGCCTATTTGATGGGGAGAGAGGGAATCTCAAAAGCAGAAGACCTCTTGTAGAGAAAATTGGTAATATTATGTGTTGATACATAAATTAACATTGTTTATTCTGAAGATAACCCAAAAAGAATTGCAAAAGAAGTTTTAAATGGAACCAAGACTTTTAAAATTAAATGCAGGGATCTATTCCATAGTGGTTAAAATTAGCAAAGACTTTTCTTACACTTCCACTCTTTATGTTTTTTCTTACACTTTCCACTCTTCCACCTGTGATGCTGATAGGATGATATGAGGG
>JBCJKH010037501.1:0-36814 GCA_039877255.1 Loriculus beryllinus | reverse complement strand
GTCCCTGCCCATGGCAGGGGGGTTGGAACTGGATGATCTTAAGGTCCTTTCCAACCCTAACGATTCTATGATTCTATAAATCACCCTCTTCAAAATGGGTGCTTGTTTTGGTATTTACTGGAATCAGTGTTTTAGATGCTAATACAGCTCTTAAATTTAACTTAATTATTTTAACTTCAAATATAACATATTTAAAGGACCCACAGTCTGGCAAGGGCCCTACAGCTTGGCTACAGGTTTATCTTTGTGTCCTCAAGGAAAGAGGAGACCGCAGCACTATAATACTTGTCTGTTTAGTTTGATTCTTTCCTCTGCCATATTTCTACCATTACCTGATACAAACTTCTATTTTTTTTGTTTTAATTGCATCCTTGAATTGAAAATCGTGCTTGGGTACTGAAGCTGTACGAACTATTGCTTGCTAGAAGTATGGAGTTTTGATTCCAAGTCTGGATTTGGTTTGGTTTGGTGAGGATCTTAGAAAGCACCAGAACTATAACTTAAGTGATATTTGCCCAGTAAGTAGACAGCTTGCTTTCAAAGAGATGAGTTGTGTTGATGCAATTAAGTGCAAGACAAAGCTTGTTTTACTTCAGGGTTTGGTTTTTATCATTAGATTGCTTCTCTCTTTAACTGTGAAACTTACTTGTTCGGAAACCTAGGTTTGTATGTACTTACCAGTTTTTCTTCAGCTTTTTTTTCAGTGGTTTGGGGTGTTTTGGTTTTGTTTTGTGAAGTGTTTGTCTCCCTGTCTATTTGGTCTTAAACTTGGGTTTAAACTGGATATTTTTCTTGCTAATACAGGCCTTCATAGGAGCATAGGTTGTGACCTCTTTTAGCTAGAACAACATCCTTAGCACCTTAAACTTAACTTGAGAAGGCTGAAGAAAGTACTTTTACCAGTCTATTTATGTCTGAATACGAATTTTTATTTAAAATTGCTCTCCAGGCTGTCCTAATGTGAAATAAAAAGTACATTTACCATACCTTTAAATACATGTCTTGTAATAGAAGTTTATTAGAGTTAAACCCTTAAAATAGTTGACTTGGTTTTTCCCTCTCATCCACTTACTAAGAATGAGGTTCAAGTAACTTCATGTACTTGGGCAGACCTTGCTGATGTGGTTCAATATTATGTGACGTATGGGTATGTAATTCTAGCTGCCTGTGCAACTGGAAAGTTTGAAGATGATCCATCTCCCTAGTGAGTGTTTGACCAGTGACATACATTACTAACAATATTTAATTCTTTATTGGCCTTCCTTTAATAGAGAAAAGGCTTAATACTTGCATATTGATGGCTTTTAATGAGAAGTTAACTCAATATCCTCGAGGAAGATACTGGTCCTATCTGGATGTGGCAGGTATGGGAAAGAAATGTATAACGGCATATTTAATCCTGCACAGTCTGATTGCAAGGGCTTGTGCTTGTGAAGCAAATCAAATTGCAGTAAAGCTTATTTTCAATTTAGATTAGACTGCAAGATTAAGTATCTCTCTTGCATTAAGTGTACCAGAGAAAGGAACTAATAGAATAAAGACGGGTATTCTGAGTTTAGATGAAGCTGCCTTCAAGAAGTCTTTTTTCCACCTACTTTGAGGCCTTCTCTGTTGAACCTGGGAATGTTCAAGCTTTTGCGTAGCTGAGGAAACTAAAACGCACTTTCCATGTTGTACTCTGTTTTTCTCGGCTTGCTGTAGGTACAGTAATGGTAGAGCTTGGGTAGTAGTTGCTTAATTTTGGAAGACTAGCAGAGTACCCCATGTACAGTAAACGTAAGCATAGCCTAATTTATTAAATTTTAAGCTAAAAATATGTTTGCAAATGTTTTCCTATCAATTATTGGGCTATGAAGTTTTATGCAAGCAGACCTCTCCAGAGAGCAAGGGCTGCTTCTTAAACAGCGCGAAGACTTTGCTATTACCATTCCACATGTTACGTTCAGTGGGACTGGCTTGAAAGTACTATTACCATTCCACATCTTACATTCAGCAGGACTGGCTTGAGAGTAAGAGTGTTCAAGGCAGGCAAGGCCTCCAGTTAATCCAGACACTAACGGTTGAGATTGTAATTGTAATTATGGCCTTTGGTTGTTTGAAAGGTTGATATGGGAGATGTGTAACAGCGCTAGTGGTCTTGAACAGCCTGTGCTGAGAAATATGCTAGTTACTGTTAAGTATGGGAATGTCTTTGTGTTTATTCTAAATAAAAAGGATAATCACTTACAGGTGTTTCAATTATCTCCTGTGACCTTCAGAAGGAACCGAGAAAGAAGCTTTCTCTAGTCTTGTTTGTGTGTTGTTCTGTGTTCACTGGAATACAGAACGAAAAATACAATCCACATCCAAAAGATCCTACCACTGAATCTGCATGTGCATACAAGTGGTCAAGGTACACATTCTGAAAGACCATGTATCAAAGTAATGCTTGAATGGAGTAGTCTATTATTTGTCAATAGGAAGCTTAAAAAAGGAAGAACCAGTCATCTGAACACATCTATTAAGAGTATGTTTGAAGTTATCATTCTTCATGAAGTCAGACCTGCCCCTGAACTCTTGCAGTATGTGGCTTTTTGTTGTTTAGGGGACATGTGAAAAAGGAAATGGTAATCTGCTGATAGAAAGGGAAGTTTTAGCCAGGAAAGATGTGTTTTGGGTGATGAATTTGTGGGGAAGTAAAGCTTGTTACTTTTTTTTCCTTTGGGAATATTTATTAGTGTTTATTTGCAAGTGGAGATTCAGGCTGTGCATGAGAGACCATAAGCAGGTATTAGAAATCCCATAGGAGACTCTCAAAATGGGCCTTTGAGTAAAATTGATTGCCTGTCTAGTTTATTATTGAATTTCATTTTGCGTCCTAAATTTTGGAAGGAAAAGGGAAACATCTAAACTAGCTAGAAGGTAAGTTGCTACTGAAGTTTAGGAATCACTTTTGGTAGGAAGTTGTTAAAACAGACATATTTACTTAGGATGTCAGCATTTCTTATTTCAATTGAGAAGCATGCCATGCTGCTGGAATAACACCACTGGAATACCTGTCAAGGTATGCTTTAGTTGTATAAGTCTATTTTGATGTACTTAATGTGTCAGAAACACCAGCTGAATACTCAATCAACAAAACCAGCATAGCCTTAAAAATAAACCGAAGCTTCTTGTCAGGTATGGGCTTTCTGCAGCCCATTATTCTTTAGGGAGGAGAAGCAGAGCACTTTGTTTGCTTCAGAGCCATCCCTAACTGTATGTGCCTAAAATTACAGAAGCTGTGACCATATGACAGAGTAATGTGATGTTAAGTAACCTTTTGGCAACTGAGGACAGTGAGGTGCAGTGTCTGATGCTTATAGATAATGTTTTTCAAAATGGTAGCCTTTCATTCATATTCTAGATAGGTTTCTATTGATCAGATTCATCAGTCTTGAAGCAACTAAAAATTGTCTTGATATTAGTGGTCTGTATTACCTTACTTTTCTGGACTGTATCCCAGTACTGGCCTGGGTTAACTCTCCTGAAGTCATCACTTAGCCTGGGGCTATAATGCCTGTCTCTCATCTTCTAAGAAAGATTGCCAATTGAATTAGGCCACTTTGAAAAGCTTTTATGGCTTTGATATGGGTTGAAAGCTGCTGGAGATGAGATTTCTCATACCCATTATAGTTGAGCATTATTCCATTTGATTAGTCACCCTTGGCATACAGATAGGATTTGAAAGTAAAAACTGTCTTTAGCAAACTTATCATTCATAGTTCACATTTTTATTACACTTGTATGTACTGTGGGTGTCTCTGATATTTCATATACATAGAATAGTAATGAATACACATGCTTCATTGGAAGGTTTCAAAAAGGACTCATTCATTAACAAGACCAGAGTTCAAGTATTTAAACACTTAATACTGTGACACTTTCTACTAGAAAATATCTAAAACTGCAGGAAGAATGAAGCTGGACTTTTCTGACGGGGACTAACAACTTTTCAGTTCAAGTCAGGGAGGTGAGAAAGAAAGCATTTGAATTAAACAGGCCTTACACTTCCTAAAAGATCTCAATCTCTGTAGAAACAAACTACTTCTTTGAGCATTATGTCATTGCTTGAAAAAGGTATATTGGGTTGTACATACATGCTCTCAAGTATACAAATAGGTCTTTAATAGAATTGGCTTAAGTTCTGTTTTCTTTCTGTGAGTTTTAGAGAAAATACTTTATCAAACAGCATTAACCGCTTTCTTGTACTCTGAATTGTGTACCTCATACTCATACCTCATACTATGTACCTCATAAGCCTCTTTTGTTTAGTCCCCAGAATAAACCTGTTAACCAGGAGAGTGATGTTCTTTGTGTAAAAGTGGATATGTGCATTACTATTACCTGTAACTTTCTCTAATATGAACTTAGTTACAGAAAATATATTCTTACAATGTTAGTATCTTCCCAAATCCCTGCTGAGGTTTACTTGTTTGTCGGGAAAAGAATTGCTCCCATCCTCATGCTAATTACACCTTTCATACTCTTTTAAACTCTCAGCCACTTCGGTGATCATTTTGACTTTTCAAATATGTTTTTCTTTGCTAAAAATAATGCTCTTTATACCTTTTGATCTCTGAATCATTCAGCATACTTGTTTCTCAGCCTGTTCTTGGTAATTCAAGAGGGTCTCACATCTTTCATTTTTGTAACAAAGTTGGAGTGAGAAATGTTGACTGGGTTTAATTCTAGACTGGAAATTAAAAGAAATGCTTTTGATTTTTCTGTCTATATTCAAATCAAGCATGTTTGGCTTAAGTCAAGACATGATGCAGACACTGTTGAATGAATGTCTTAGTTTGGGTGTGTGCTTTTACACCTATGAATTTATATTCAAACCCCAAAGAATTATACTGAAAAAACTCATTTTAAGGTAATTACAGGTTTCACAAGTTGAGCTGAGGTGATTTAAGGAGTTGTTATTTCTTAGCTATGGTTAGAGCATCTCAGTTGTAGGGTTAGCAACTTCATGTAAGTGCAAAAACTGTTGGTCTTAAATAGCTTTTTAGTGCTTAGAAATGGGACAATGACAAGGGCCAGTACTTTACTTCAGGAGAAGCAGGTTTCAGATGGTGAACAAGTGATTGATTTGATGGGCTAGAGTTTAAATTATTCTACCTAGTTCTTGTGAATCTAGTTAGGTTTTCTTTGCTCATCAAATGTTGGATCTTTAAAACACTGCTGTGGGAACGAGTAATGAACCATTGTTTTAATAAGCTATTGGAGTCCATATATTTAATGATCTGATGACAATTTCTTTTCTCTCCAGAAGTACACTGTAACCATCCTGTCCTTCAGCTGCTTTCACTTGAGTGGGCCTGGTAAGTTTCTACATTACATTTAAAGTAGCCTTGTCAATGCAAGAAGGGTTAACTTATTTTCAGTCATTCTTCTCCCTTCGAATGTGAACGTGGAGTAAGAATAAAGCTCTGCCTTAGTTCAGCTGTTGTTTGTCTTTTCATAAGAGCTTCCCAGTTCTGTTTGGAATTGAAATGTCCAGTACCTATCTATTATTAACAAGAGCCAACTTGTGCCCAGGTGGCCAAAAAAGCCAGTAGCAACCTGGCTTTTACCAGAAATAGCGTGGTCAGCAGAACCAGGGAAGTGATTGTCCCCTTGCACTGGGTGCTGGTGAGGCCACACCTGCAATGCTGCGTTCAGTTCTGAGCACCTCGTTACAAGAGATATCGAGGTGCTGGAGTGTCCAGCAAAGCTGGTGAAGGGTCTAGAGAACAAGTCCTGTGAGGAGGGGCTGGGTGGGCTGGGGTTTAGCCTGGAGAAGAGGAGGCAGAGAGAAAACCATACTGCTCTCTAGAACTAGCCAAAAGGAGGTATAAGTAGCGAGGTATAAGTCTCTTCTCTTCCTCTTCTCTAAAGCATAGGAGAAGAGAAAATGGCCTCAAATTGCTCCAGGGAAGGTTTAGATTGGCTATTAGGAAAAATTTCTCACCAAAAAGGTTGCTGAGCATTGGAACATCCAGACCAGCTAAGTGGTAGAGTCACCATCCCTAGAGGTGTTTAAAAGATATCTAGATGTGGCACTCATGGACAGGGTTTAGTGGTGGACTTGGCAGTGCAGGGTTAACAGTTTGACTCAATCTTAAAGGTAATTTCTAGCCTAAATGATTGTGTGATTAAGATAAACACAGAACATCCCCATTCCTTTGTATCTGCACTGCTTAACAACATTTCTAGGATGTTTTCTCCAAAGCTGGTAGTGTCTGTGGTATTGCCATTGGCACTGGATGGTTTATTCATTCATTTCAGGGCCTCTGTTTCTGAGAACCTTGGCTTTCTGCCAAGCCTTGGTATATCAGAATTACGACTGAATTCTATTTCATGAAGTACTGCATGTTGCAAATCTTGTTTTCAGTAGTTATTTGACAGAAAAAAAAAGGGATTACTTCCCAGTTGAAACAGGACTTGCTGTAGGCAGTTTGCTGGGTTTCACGTTGATGTGACTGTGTAAAGCTTTGACGTCTCATTCTACATGATCACGTCTTGAGTATGGTGTGTTCCATTTCATGTAGCTGTAGCAGTGCGGGGCTTTGCTACATCCTGATGTCTGCAACAAGGCAGCAGTTCTAATAAAAGCTGAAATGTTTTCCCTTTATTTAGATGAAGCAATTAAAAGTGAAGTATATTGAATGTTTTCTCCATCCAGAATGAAGACAAATGTAAAGATGGCATGTCCAAGGAATTTTAAAAGGTGTAGACCTCCTGACTGAGCAGTGCTGGGTATTTATTCTCTTTAATTAGTAAAGTAAGTATGAATAAAACCTATGCTGCTGGGGGTTAGGTGTGTCATTTATATATATATGTGGCAATATTGGACAATAACAGGTTGGGTTAGCTTCACTTTCATTCTTTCAGTATGCTTAATGATCTCAATGGGAGAAGATGGGAATTATATATAAGACTGTATAAAGCAAAACTGGTTTTGTGGGACTTTTTGGGATATAATCTAGTAGAAAATTCTATATTACAAGAGCCATCATGTTAATATATTGCTTTGATTTTGGGTTTCTTCTTAAATAAGGACTAGCTTTTGCTATATGTTTAGGATGCTGCTGAAGGGCTGCTGATAATGCACCAGACACTTCCTTAACTTACACCTGCTTGTGTTTCTGCTTGAAGAGTACCCAAATGTTTGGTCAGAATGTATATTCTCCTAATCTCTGATGCTGTTTTCACTCTTCATTTAAACCTTTGCATTCCAATTAACTTTCTTTAAAATAAGTAAGATGATGGCTAGAGTTAGGTGCCAGCAGTTCTTGGATCCTTTTGCTATGCTCTGAATGTTAGGGCAAATGTTACCCATTTCAAACTGGGGAAACAGGAATAAACTTCAAGTGTTTAATGGTGACAAAAATTTGCTTTATCAATTCTCTAAGAATGTCTTGTCTTTCTCTTTTTTTTCCCCTCTACCAGCTGCTGTTCTCTCACAGGTGAAAGTCATGATCACGCTAACAGAACTCAAATACTTAGCAGATGCACAGTCATCCTACCACATACTAAAACCATGGTGGGATGTCTTCTGGTATTACCTCACCATGATAATGCTGCTAGTTGCTGTGCTCGCTGGGGCACTCCAGCTTACTCAAACCAGAGTATTGTGTTGTCTTCCTTGCAAGCTAGAATTTGACAATCATTGTGCCGTGCCTTGGGATTTAGTTAAAGCCAACCTTAACATGTCAGCTAGCTCTACAGCGCAGATAATCATCCCGCTTAAAATCCAGAACGATCTCCATCGGCAGCAGTATTCCTATATTGATGCAGTATGTTATGAGAGAGAGCTTCACTGGTTTGCAAAGTTTTTTCCATACTTAGTGCTTCTGCATACCTTTATTTTTGCAGCTTGCAGTAATTTCTGGCTTTACTACCCTAGTACAAGTTCCAGGCTTGAGCACTTTGTAGCCATTCTTCAGAAGTGTTTTGATTCTCCATGGACAACGCGTGCCCTCTCAGAAACAGTTGCCGAGCAGTCTGTGAGGAAGTTGCCAATAGCCAAATCAAAAGCAGCGATTTCACCACCTGGAAGTTCAGTAGATATAGGGGCCAGCAGGCAGTCCCTGCCATATTCCCAACCTGGCTTGGAACCAACGGGAAGAGAAAATTCCTCAAGTGTTCTTGACAAAAAAGAAGGGGAACAAGCTAAAGCTATATTTGAAAAAGTGAAGAAATTCAGAGTACATGTTGAAGAGAAGGATGTCATATATACAGTGTATATGAAACAGATTATAGTGAAAGTCATTGTATTTGTAATAATAGTAATTTATGTCCCCTACTATTTATCATTTATTACACTTGAAATTGATTGTGTAGTCAATGTTCAAGCCTTCACAGGCTACAAAAGGTACCAGTGTGTTTATTCACTAGCAGAGATTTTTAAAGTTTTGGCTTCATTTTATGTTGTTTTAGTGATCTTCTATGGCTTAACTTGTACTTACAGTTTGTGGTGGATGTTGAGAAGTTCACTTAAGCAATACTCTTTTGAAAAGCTGAGAGAGAAAAGTAATTACAGTGATATACCTGATGTGAAGAACGACTTTGCATTCATTCTCCACTTGGCAGATCAGTATGATCCTCTTTATTCCCAACGATTCTCAATATTCCTGTCTGATTTGAGTGAAAACAAGCTGAAGCAGATCAATCTTAATAATGAATGGTCAGTGGAAAAACTGAAAAATAAACTAGTAAGAAATTCCCAAGACAAGATTGAGCTCCACCTTTTCATGTTAAATGGTCTTCCAGACAGTGTCTTTGAACTGACAGAAATTGAAGTCCTAAGCCTGGAGCTTATTCCTGAAGCCAAGCTTCCTTCAGCTGTGACCCAGCTAGTCAATCTCAAAGAACTCAATGTCTATCACTCATCGCTAACTATGGATTATCCAGCAGTCAGTTTTTTAGAAGAGAATCTGAAAACATTGCGCCTCAAATCTAGTGAGATGGGAAGAATTCCATTTTGGGTCTTTCATCTAAAAAACCTGCAAGAATTGTGCTTAACAGGATATTTCATGCTAGATCATCACAATTCCATATATAATGAAAGCTTTCAGGGGCTAAAAAATCTGAGATCCATTCACTTAAAAAACAACCTTTCCCGTATACCTCAAGTGGTTACAGATCTTCTGCCTTCTTTACAGCACTTGTCTATCAACAATGAGGGGAACAAACTGATAGTGCTAAATAACCTGAAGAAGCTGCTCAACCTGAGAACCTTAGAATTAATCTGCTGTGATTTAGAGCGCATTCCCCATTCCATTTTTACCCTCAACAATCTGCATGAAATTGACTTAAAAGAAAATAATCTCAGAACAGTGGAAGAAATAATTAGTTTTCAACACCTGAAGAACCTTTCTTGCTTAAAGTTGTGGCACAACAGTATTTCCTATGTCCCAGTGCAGATTGGTGCGTTATCAAACCTGGAACAGTTGTATCTAAATTATAATAATATTAAAAATGTTCCATTGCAGCTCTTTCTTTGTAAAAAATTACACTCTTTGGATCTTAGCTATAATAAGTTAACCTCCATCCCTGAAGAAATTGGTTATCTGACCAACCTGCAGTATTTGGCATTGACAAAAAACCATGTAAGTAGAACTTTGAATTACTACTTCAATCAGATACTCACTTAACCTGCCATATTTTTTCTGAAGCAGCCTCTGTTTCAAAATGCTTTTGTGATGTTCATGATTAAAGTAAACTCAGTAAAGCTGAAAAAAGGGGTGGTGCTTGTTTAATCAATATAATTTTAATGTCATCAAAGCTTGTATAATACGAAATACTACCCTGGTTTATTGCAGCTTAAGGGCTCTGATCCAGAAATAGATTTCTGTAGTCATCCTAATTTGTACTATCTTTCCCTGCAGCTGTCTATTCTATGTAGTGTTTTAATGGAAGTGAACAGTGTTCAATTGTTATTATCAAATGTCAAGCTGAAAGCTGTAGTGGATCAACAGCTAGTTGATGAGCAGCTCAGCTGTCTGGGAAGAGGGAAATCATTATAGCTGTAACCTCATTAGTAGTCCTGAGCAGTCTGGCTCATTAGTATTGGGTCCAGGCTTGTGACAGAGGGCTTCTTTTGAGGTTCGTAATTGATTTTTCACTGATGAGGTTGGTTTTGGATGGACCGGAGTTACTAGTGTACTGTGCAGATAACTGGCGGTACAGGTTTCACAACACAGGAGCTGCTAATGTCTCTTCACAATCTGTGGTTTCTTTTCTTCATTAACTGATTCTTAGGAGGTAGTAGCCTATTTCTCCCCTGCTACCTGCGCATGTACATTTTGTATGCACTTCTGCATATGCACACGTTTATGCTTCCCCTGCCATGCTTATGTTTTCTGCCAAGAGCTAAGCATCTTAATGAAACAGGTGTATAAAACCATCCTAGTGTTCTCAAGCAATTTATGTCATAATGATAGAAACTTTACAATCTTCCCATTCCTTACCCTTCCATAAACTATGAGGATTGGGTTTTTTTTACCCTAAAATATAACTGGGAAACGTTAAAACATGCAGCTGCATGTATACTAGCAACTTCTAATGTGTTTGTTTTGTTGTTGTTTTCTTTTTCTAGATTGAAATGCTGCCTGATGGATTATTTCAGTGCAAAAAGCTGCAGTTTCTTCTTCTGGGAAATAACAGTCTGATGAATTTGTCCCCTTGTGTGGGGCAGCTCCTGAATCTTGTTCAATTAGAGCTCATTGGAAACTATCTTGAATCACTTCCTGCTGAACTGGAAGAATGTCAGTTCTTAAAGAGGAATAGTCTCATTGTAGAAGAGCGGTTGTTAAAAACACTTCCACCCCGTGTAAGAGAGCGTTTGCAGGCAACTTCAGATAAGTGCTAAGCTTAAACTGGAACTCTGCACCATTACAGTCTGTAAGCCTGTGTATCTAAAGGGCTCCATAGGTGAAGTGAGGGAGAGCAGTTTACATATCAGTCTTAAATTCATTGAACTGAATTGATTGTATTGGAAAAGACAAGTTTACTTAGATTCTGAAAGAAATGAAGCCTTTAAAAGGTTATCACATGTTTGAAGAATCTGAAATGCGAATTGTTGGTTGGCTTCTACTGGTTGAAATAACTAAACATTTATGATGATATTGAAATGGAGGAGTTGATTGCCTAGCTATAGTGTATATACTTTTTTCCTATGGGAATTCTTTTCTGTTAATAGTGATAATTTTCAACAGCTTCATTTTCTGCCACATGAGGTCTAAGAACTGTCTGGGATTAGTTTCTGAATGTGAACTCTTCACTAACTTAGAATATGTTAAATTAAGAGTTTAAACTATTTGAGCAGTTCAATTGCATGGGTCATATTGAAAGTAATTTTTCAACATACCTTAATTTTAAAAGCTTTTGACAAGTACTGAGCATAAATTCTATAATTATGGAAGTTGCCATTTGAATCGTGCTATTAAAACCAGTTGGACAAAACCACCTGAAACCAGTTTCAGTATTTTGTCTTAAAACTAGTAAATGCAAATGGAATTGTTGCCTAGAAATTGGGAAGAATCAGAGGAATCTGCAGCAACTGTTGTGTACATGTATGAGACAGCAAATCTTACGGTACTGATCTTCATAGGTAATGATGGCAAATACAACACAATCTAGTTGCAGGGTTGTCTTCTGTATGTTGTGAGCATCGCAGGTGTTAGTATAGTGTATGTGCTGTTTAACATGTTCTGTAACTTCTCATTACTGACTGCCTCAGTCCTCCATACCCAGTTACTGTGTTCTGGTGTCTGGGGAGTGGATGAATGAAGTTGATATTAGTGACAGACACAGTTAAGCCAAATAGTCACGGAGCTTATACTTGGGAGGGGAAACCAGGAAGCATTATAAGCTTTGGCTCTTCTAGGGATACAGTTCCATAAATCGTAGTTGATGGAATGAGCTTTTATGCCATCCTTAATACTTGCGAAACTGGATGGAAATAAAATGGTTCCTGACTTCATTCTTCTGCTGTGCGCTCTTTTATTGTATTGAAGTCTTGACTTTCATGATATTTAAACATGTTCACAAAATATAGGTGGTGCTCCTGGGCAAAAAAAAGGAAGCATGCATTCCAAAAACATGTTTGACTTTTTGTAATGTTTTCAAAACCTATCTCAATAATGGGTTAAATAGATATGGTAAACTGTGTTCTTAATGCCTGTGTTCATCAAATATGCATTCCAGTTTGTATTATCAAATCATCGCAGATAAACCAGTTTTAGTACCAAGACTAGTTTTAGTCATCTCTTGCTCCCATCCCACTGTCCCTCTTGTGAAGAGTAATGTTTACTGGGAATGAAAATGCAAAAACCAAGTCTGGTCAACATGGAAGTAGGAGATGTCTCTGCAGTAGCAGTGCAGGAGATGGATATTTGTTTATTGTACTGATGGCATTCCAAAGACCTTTACAGTTAGAGCACTTTTCTTCTCAGGGAACCAAAATGTGGTAAGCCTCCTGCTTTTTATGTAGTTCTAGAAATGTTTTGTGTAAACTGGTAAGTTATGTTTATGTGCATCCATATGTAGCTCCTCTAAACATTTTCAGCTAATCTTGAGTTGTTTGATAGTTGCATAGGAATTGACATGGTTCACAAACAGAGCTAATTGTGATAGATGTGATGAAAGCAGAGTACATTGGTGTGCGCCCCTGTGTCAAGAGTGTTGTTAATAATTGTAGTACGCCTGTCAGGACTTTGTAACTTAACACTGAAGAGCACTTTGTGCCAGAACTTGTCACACAAGACTTGCAGTCCAGTGGCTTTTAAAAGATCAAGCATTTGCTTTAAAGTTTTTTTCTAAATTGGGATGCAGCATTTAACAATTTAAAGAAACAAGCAACTGGCTTGGTCAGGAACTTCTTAGCGGTGCACCAGCCCTTTTCCATAACCAACAAAACTGATGTAGGTGGACGGTGATCTTAAATGCGCAGTTTGGGCTAGTTCTGTCAGTGAAATAACTGGGAGAGAGGTACGTCATTTCTAACTTGTGCAACCTCAAAGGAGTTGAGGAAACACTAAGAAATACATAAGAATGTAAATACTGTTTTATACATTAAATAGGTTACCCTTTTTTTGCAGCTTTAATATTTTTTTCACTCTGTACCCCCTCAAGGGCTGGATTTTTTTTCCTCATGTTTGAATGTTCATAAAACACCCAGACAAACCCCAGAAAGTGTAAAGACTAGAGTCTCTAGCCTTGTTTTCAAACCACAGTGTGCCTTTATAATCCATTTTGTACCATGAAGCCCAATCCTCGGGCTTAGAATTGATGGTAGAGACAAATACAACAGAATTAAATTCACTTCAGCCATAACCTTAATATTCAATATTTCTTTGAAATGAGGGGGGATCTCAGATAATCAACACGTGAATCCACTGTCATAAGCTTTGTACGATAAGTATTGTTGGCATCTAGTCTTTGTATTAAACAATTGCTTCCAATCAACAAAGGGCTTTGCAACTTGTGTGTGTTGTGTGTAAGAATTTTGTACTGTGACCTTCGGTATCGTGACCACTTCTTTTGAATAATTAAATTTTTTTTGGCATTAAAATTCTATGAACTGTTCTTTATTTTCTATAGGAGATGTTGCATTTAATGCAAAACTCTTAAGTCTGCTTCTGACTGTCTGCACTGATGTGCTAGCCTGCTAGCTTTAGTTGGGAACCTGGGTTTAGCTCTGTGTTTTAAAGATAAAGGAAAACCCCCAAAGTGCAAGTAATGTTATGTATTCAAGTGCTAGCTCCTTATCTTTCGAAATAAGAACTTTCATAGTGAGTTTTAACAGAACTGTGTCCCTTTCTTCTTGCAGATGAAATCAAATAACTAATGAAAAAATGAATTGTGGTTTACCTGTTCTGAGATGGGAGTGTTAGTAAAATAAGGCATGTGATTCTTCTTAACGCTCTTCCGTGTTCCTGCAGATCCATGTATTTTGTTTTCATGGCAGCTTATTATAGTTCTAATGATTTATTCTTGTAACCGGTAGATTTACATCATACTTACAAACTTGCTTGGTATGTAGACTTCCCATCTTCAAGAATGTGATCTGAAGTTCATTCTATGATTGCATTTTGTAAGTGACTCTTTACCTTTTTCCCTTTCCACCAAGTAAACACTGGGTTTATACAGAACAATATAGGAACAACTGAAGAATTCTACTAGCAAATACGTGGCTTCAAATGCTGAAAGCAGGAGGCAGTGCATGACATACTATGGATTGTTTATGTCAGGATTTTACAGAACTTTGGGTATTTCTGGAGATCAGGAATTAATCAAGCTCTTGTGCTTTATTTGGCCTTGTTGGGCGTGTGAGTCCCTCAAATGTGCAAGCACAGTAATGTGTTTACCAGAGGGAATCCAGAGACTGTGTGTTTTACTGGCTGTCATGATGGAGTTGACAGCTAATTTAGGCTGTGGCAACAGAGGAGGAATTATAGTGAGCTGATAGGAAGAATCAAGAGTGATACTGAAGTCCTATATACTTGTAGGATACAGCCAGGTATTGGGAATTCCTGTGTTTGGAGAAGCTGCTGTGCTAGCATTACATGAAGAGTTTATCCCAGTCCTCCATTGCTAGGACACGTAGGTGATGGAGGGGATATTAGCAACCCACTCCAGGGCTGGACTGGCATTTGAAAGAGTTTAAGCATTAATTCGTTCTAGTGTGTTTAGTAAATGAGCTATTACATCTTTGTGTTGTTGCTTCCTTCTGTTCCCTCAATTACATTAATATTTGTTCTGTCTTTATCTAACCTCTAGTAACTTGAAATCTAATTTTATGACTTTGTGCAAGTGTCCTCTCTGCTTGGCAGGATCTGGCTAAAAGACTTCCAGGCAGTATGGATATGCAAGGCATATGAATTTAACATTTGGTGAGGTGAAGAAGAGAAGATGAAAAGTGGTCAACCTGCAGATAGAGGTAAAAAAAATAATTGCTCCAAGTAACAGGGAGATGTCTAAGGAATTATTATTACTACTTAAGCCAGCAAAGCTATGGGTAAGTACTGCTTGCTAGTATAGTGCTTAACAGTGAGGTATTAGTCTGTAGTGCTTGTGGACATGCTGTTAAACAGGCATTTATTACTTGCTATTGCTTTTTACCTCTTAGGAGAATTCTATGTATAAATCTACTGCTACAATGTATAAAACTTACAAAAGTTTCAATAAAACTTTTCCCTCCCTCATATTTTCAAACTGGTGTATTGCAGAACCAATACTCATGTCAAACAATGTTGCAAAGCAACTAACGTGATGAGTATTTGGAAAGTGTGCAGGGATGGAAACTGTAATAGGAGGTACGTAGAAATGCCAGTCACTGCATTCACACTGGCCTTGCCATTTGAAAATCTCATAAGCCAAGATTAAGATTTGTTATGTGGATGAAAAAGGGAAAAGGAAGAACATAGCTTGCTGATTTTTGTTGAAAATATAGCTAACCTGCAAGGAAATAGTGAGTTAACTGATGGTTTTAAATCAGCCTTGCTCAGAGGCAAATCTGCATAAAGCTGTGAATGAAGAGCTGGTGGGGTTTTTTTTATTGGTTAACTTTCTTATCATAGCTAAAGGTGCTTAACCGTTCTGCAACATTACAGGGGAGAGGTCCCAGGCAAAAGCCTGGCAAAACACTGCTTGATTGTACTAGTTTTCTGCTGACATTACAAGCTGAATTAGTTTGGTACAGTCTGGAAAGTACCAAAGTCAGTAGGAGAGCAGGTCAAAGAGCAGTACCTCCCCTTATGACGGTTGCTTAGGGTGCAACTTTGCATGTGTTTGCAAAGTAATTGTCATGGGCTGTCCTTTTTTTTCCTTATAGTATGTTATTGCAACCAACTGATCACATGGTCACAACTTTTTACATGGGCTATAATGTATTTTATGCATATCTGGACATATATAGGTATTGAATGCATATTTGGTGTTAAATAGGTCTAGGGCACCATAATATACTAAGCCTGTTTCTCTAAGATATTAAGTGAAAAGTGTAAGAACAGAAACATTGGCTATCACATGTGCTCAGTTACTTTGGCTGCAGTGTTTGCCTGAAAATATAGAAGTGGGAGAGGAGCTAATCAGACTGACCCTAGGGGTATCCTATACTATATGATGTCACGCTCAGCATGTAAAGCTGGGGAAGAAGGAGGAAGGGGGGAACATTTGGAGCTGTGGTGTTTGTCTTCCCAAGTAACTGTTAGCATGATGGAGCCCTGCTTTCCTGGAGACGGCTGTTCACCTGCCTGCAGTGAGAAGTGGTGAATGAATTCCTTGTGTTGCTTTGCTTCTGCGCTGCTTTTGCTTTACCCATTAAAGTGTCTTTATCTCAACCCTCCAGTTCTCACTTTTACTCTTCTGATTCACTCCTTATGCAGTGAGTGGCTGGATGTTTGGTTGGCAGCTGGGGTTAAACTATGACAGTGACCAGTGATAAATGGTGACTTTGTGGGCTCATTAATCCTTGACACTACTACTTTTCCTCACATTGCCTGAAGAGGGTAGAGAAGCTAGGGCAGGAGCTAGTCCAACTGCTGTAGAGCAAGCCATTTGCAGTCCTGAATCAGTTCCCAAATCTGGCTGATGCAAGAGAACTGCTATTTTTTCTTCAGAGCAGTCTGTCTCGTTACAGAAAACTCATATTTTGAGACACTGATTCTGTAAGGTGCTGAGTTTCTGAGTAACTGCTTAGTGAATGTGCCTGACTCCCACCCGAAGCCAGTGGGAGTTCAGGGTATTCATATCATTCTAAATACCCTTTTTTATTCTTAAAGATGGCTTGATAGAAGGAGCTTGTAAAACAGTGATTTCTTTCTATTCTGTGGATATAAATGATAAGATATGCATAAAAAGGAAATGGATAACCATTTTCTGTTTTAAAAGTGGCTAGAAACAAGCATCAATGTCAAAGGCAAAGACGTATGAATCTTATTTGATTCAAATCTGGGTTTATGCCAAGCGCGTGTGGTTTTGCTAGTTTGAGAAATAAATGGTCTTCGCTGATAACATATTCTTTCCTGTGTTGGTTCACAGAAAACTGACAAACTAAAGGGGCAAAGTTTTACATTCACTGAGTGTTGCTTTTTGCTCTAGCAGCCTGTTTTTCTGGATTTAAGAGCACTAGCAGCTTATAAAGAGGGATTGGTTTTCATTGCTGTGGATTTACACAGATCCATCAAGAGCATAAACAAGGCTTTGTATCCATAGCAAAGGAGTCTGAAATGCTACATAAAGTTTCTAGTTGCAGTGGCTACAATACAGTTACCTTACTTATTATGTTAAAATAGAGTCTTTTAATAAGTTAAGCTCTCAAATAAAGACTAGAAGTCAATAGAGTAGTGCTTCTGATAGTCTGATGAAAAGCTCTGTGCATTTTATGCTGCTATGTATTTAGTTCTTAATGCATCAAAGATGTTTGCTGGAAATGCACAATTGTTGATGAGAAGCTGAAGCAGTGGGCAGATGGGGAAGTGGAATACGCACAAGAGCTGCATGTTCCCGACTTAGCAGTGCAGTAGCAAATAGTGCATGACAAGCTGTCTTTTATGACTTGAGGCTTAATTCATTCAGATCTCAGTCATTTGCTCCCCTTGGAGTATGGCTCCAGGACTTTGCAGGCTCGAGAAAACAGAACTGGAGCAGAGACAAACTGAGTTTTGGGGTCTTTTTTCCCCTGAAGAAAATCTGCTTGATCTTTTCTGTTGTGGTTTTATTTGTTTGGTTGGTTGATTTTTGGGTTTGATTTGGTTTTTTGGTGGTTGCTTTGGTTTGGGGTTTGGTTTCTTTTTTCAGGAAAATAACAAAGTCATGCAGCAGAAGCCTAGTTGAGATCCTTTAAGGCATAGAATAGTTAGGGTTGGAAAGGACCTTAAGATCATCTAGTTCCAACCCCCCTGCGATGGGCAGGGAAAAGTCCTTGCATTTTTCAAACTTTCTCTCCTTAAGGAAGGCTTGTGTGCCAGTTGATTTCAGCTCTGCCTTTTCTCATTAACAGCCTACCCTTCAGTGAGTTTTAATTGTAGTAATAAATGTATAGGCTAAAGGAGTCACCCATGGCGTCTAAATGACAGTGAAGGTTCTTTCCCATGTGTCTAGGTAAACATTCCTTCTGTTTCTGTATTGAGGGCAGGGAGATAAGAGCTAAATCACTGTGGTTGCTGCCTCACCCTTAGGGTCCAGCTATTGATAAAATGACAGCCTGATATGCAGAAGAGCTCATGCTTGTGCTGGCATGAGAGAAGGAGCTGGGAGGGGCACAATAAGGATGGTTATTTAGGGCTGTGCCAGTTTTGATTGCTCAGAGATAGCAGTGTGACCTAAATAGTGGCCATATCCAAGTGTAGAAGATGGGAGTAAGAAAAACACAGATCAGGAGGCAAACTCAGTAACTAGAGGCTGTTGCTGCTATATGTTGAAAGGCCTTAGCTGGCAAAGAGTACTGAAGAAAATACTATTTAGAAGGAAAAGCTTTGGTTGTAGGTCTAAGGCTCTCTCAATATTAGCATTTCTGTTTGCATTTTTAGCATTCATTTAACTAACAGCTGTATTTTGCCATCTTTATAGGGTTAAGCCAGTGGTTTCTTTGACAGCTATGTGAGTCCATAGGTCAGTGGGGAGGGAGTAGCATTTACTCTTTCTCAGCCAAAGTAATATGCTAAAAAATCAGGGAGCTTTTTTAGTGTGAGCTGTCTGTACTGATGTTGAATCAGACTGCCAATGAAGCATGGGAAATGCATCCTGTGCAGCTAGAGACTTGGCATGTTCTGATATGCCAAGTAATGTGTTTGCCTTTCTCTCCCCAAATGATACATATCCTAAGAATATCTCCAGTTGAGAGAGAATAAATGCTGAGGAGTGCTAACAAATAAGACTGTAGTCATCTATGAACAGTTACACAAATGTATAAGGTATGTGTGTTTTAAAGATGCCAAAGCTAAGCTGCTAGATAAATGTTGAGAAGCAATTACCCATACCTGGAAAATCAAAACAAGCAGTTGTAGGGAATACTTACCTTGTGCTTGTGCTCCTTAGTATTTGATTTTCAGTTGTTTTAAATCTCCTATTGGAACTCCAGTTTATTTCTGCTTCTAAATGCTCCAAGACCCCTATGTGAGGCATTTCTAGTGTAGCATTTCTTTCCTACCGATGTTTTAGGTAACTTTAGATGTATTTTACTCTTCTTCTCCCCCTGCCGGTGATATTGCATGACCAGTTGGGTCCAATAACATGATTTCAGGTACGGGCTTCTTTGAACAGGCAGGTTAAAAAAAACCCCAACATTTTAATTGATTGATTAAAAAACACAACTTAAACCCTTTAAGGTTTGACTGTAAACACTCCCTGCCTTTCAAGTATGGAACACAAAGCCTTGGGAACAAGCAAGGGAACTCTTATAAGAGAGAGCAGAACCAGTTCATTTTCCCGCTGCCGGTTAGCCACTGTGTGCCAAGCAAATGAGCAAATAGCCTGATACACAAATGCACAAAACCCCCAAATAGCAGAAAACTAAGTGAATTATTATTATTTTATGTATTTGAGTGGCAAAGTGTGCATTTTCAGTTTACTTTTTTGCTATCTTTGCCCAGTTTCGATGCAAATCCATCCAAGCTGGAAGTCAGCAGTGCCATTGAGATGGATGTTAAGCTCTATTAATGAAAGTATATTAAATAGAAAAGTTCTCAGAAAATGTGAGAAGTCTTTTCCTATTGAGAAACTACTGAGTTCTAGAGGGACTAGCAATGATGTTACTTCTCTCCCCACTTCAAAGCACTTAACGCTTTGCCTAGGAAGGTTGGACCAGATGATCCTGAAGTCCCTTCTAACCTGGGGTACTATGATTCAAACCCATGTCAGAATAGTTACGTGGGAGCATGCTCTGCTCACCTAATTTCCCTTTTGCTCGTATCTCTCTGCACAGGGCAATATAGTCACTCCATCACTTGGGTTGTGTCACTGATTTGGAACATACTCTCCTTCCCAGTCCTCGAGTCATTTTTGTTCTTTATATCTTTCCTGAGTATCTCTTATTTTCTTCGTGTGCTTCAGTGGCTCTGCTGGGAAGAGTGTTTTCTGCTGTGGGAAAATAAAACACATGTTCTTTTAAATCTGTGGTAAGATCTGAGTAACAATCATGTATTGTTTTTGGGTTTTATTCTGTGAATGTGTAACAATGTACTCCACATGATTTTCAAACATAATTGAATAAATAGTTTCCTTATGTAGAATGGATGAGAAACATCAAATGTGTAACTTCCTAATGGTTAGTATTTGCACATCTAACAGTATTTTTCATTACTAATAATCTGATGTAATGTGTCTAATTGGTTATGTCAGCAAAGAAGCAGCAGTGGGTTGGAGTGTTCCTCTGTTTTGCTTGCTTACAATGAATCACAATAGTCTCCTCTTGCTTAATTTCTGTGTTTTGAGAAATCGATGTAACTCACTGCTTCCAGCCCAGGTACTTTCCTGACTTCTCACCCTCTGGTTTTCCTCTGGGATTATCCCCCCGGCCATGTCTGCCTCCAAGGACTGCTTTGTCTAGTTCTTTCACTCAGCCTGAGTGCTTTTTCTCTCTTGAGGTTGCATCCACTGTACAGCTCAAGGCATCCTTGTACAGTTGTCCTTTATTTAAATCTTTCTGCATGCATAATTTAGGCTGTATAGCAGCCTTTCTGGGATCTTTGTTTCAGCTGGGTGTTTCTGATCCATGAAAGGGATGTGTAATTGCCTCCAGGAAAAGGGTGACTGTTCTCATGTACCAGCTTCAGTGACATTTTTGGTTGTTTACAGAAACCTCTGTGATCATGCCACCAAATATCCCCAGACCAGTCACTAGAGGTCAACATCATCATCTGCTGTAATAGAGCACTAACTGCCACATCATTAAAGGACAGCCTCCTCTTTAGGGGTTCATCTCTCTAAACACTTCAAAAGCTCATGATGAGGTGTTACTGATCCTGCCACTGTCCAAGGTTAGAAGGACAGAAGATATAAAACAGGAGTTAGTAGTTTCTCACAGTGTGGGCTTTTTAAAGGTACCAGGAGCAAGAAAAAAAATGAATCTGAAGATCTTTACCTTTCTGTGCCTGAGGTTGCTTTCAGTGAGTGCCTCAAGGAACAGTAGCAAAGCCATCAGAGAAGGGCAATAAAGGAAATTTCTGGAGCTGTTGCTGTGTGTCAACTGTAGGTCTTGCTGCTAATGTGTGCGTAGCCAGGGGCTCCTGTCAGTACAACATGCACTTTATCGGCATCATAAGTCTTGGGGATCCCTAGGATTTTCCAGATGTGCAAGAGTTACCTTTACATTCCTACTTTGAGATGCTTTTTACTGTTTCTAGCTTGGACAAGCATACAGTCTATTTGAAATCTCTGACAAACTGTTCCAGAACAGGATGGAAGTTAAGAAAACTGACACCAGGGAGGAAGAGCTTAATGCTGCATCATCTCATAAGCAGCTGAAGAAAAGAAGCCTGGCCTACAGATCAGTGTCCCTGAAGATTTCCTCATAGTTGTGGTATTTAAAAGTGACCTCCCTCTTACTGACTTTCTGAAGTTTAACTTAATCTTGCAGGTTTTCTCTTGGCTGGAACACTTGTAGGATCTTCTTCCTCTAAGTAGTCAGTTGCCTGTTTTCATAGAACTTGAAGGAACTTGGTTTAGCCAATCTTTTATTTATCTGCTGTTAAATTTGTTTGAAAGCAACCAGCACATTCAATATTTATTAGGGGGATGACACAGATGGCCTCACTACTTCAATGTTTATTCCTTACCTAGTTTCCTGTGGGAGTATGATGTAAAACCTCGTCATCCTAAGACATCTGCAGAAAGAGTATTTGTTACTACTAATCCAGTATCCTCTGGGCTAAGTAATCTACTCTTTAGTTAATAAACTTTGAAAGGGACCAAGAAAGCAACACTTCTAGGGAGAGCATGGATCAGGTTTCGATCATGCGTCTATATATACCATATCTCCTTTCAGCTCATAACTTTAGGTGGTAAATCTAAGAGTAACATTGAAGATGAGAGGGTGAGGAAGGGATAGATTTATCCAAAGGCACAGTATAAGACTGCCTTGAGTGATCCTGGGTTTAATTATCCAGTTATCATGGCTTTAACTAGTTGGGATTTTCATTGTTGCTGTTGCTCTGTTGGAAAGTTGCTCCTAATTTCCTCTAATTCTGGTTCTTACAAACTTCATTTTTTTCCCTGTAGGAGTTGTCTTCTCACCTACTGTCAAGAGACTTGCCAGGAGAGGAAATGCAGACTGTCCTCCGTTCTGGCTTGGCTCTTTTGCATTGCTGTCTCCATTTTAGCTAATGCAGCTTGACTGCTTCTGAGATATAAGTGAGGCCCATGGGCTGTGCCAGGCAGCTCTCCCAGCTCATCTGGACTAGCACAGGATCTCTGCACCGTGATGCCTTGTGTGGGGGAGTCATCCTCTGCTGCAGAGACTAAAGGCTGCACCACGGAGATGCTGTGGAGATAACAGCAAAACATAGGCACAGGGCAAAAAAGTTGCACAGTTGCATTCATTTTCTGTGCAGGGCTGGTGTATTGTCTCTGGTAGACTGACACTGCTGTGTTTTTGCAGTGTAAGTCTGGAGGAGGACTATCAGTGCTGCTGTCAGGGTTAAGCTGAAATTCCATGAATAGTGTGAGCTGGCTCAGACTGATGGTACTGCTAGGGAGATGGCTCTGCTGCCCTCTCCTCTCCTCTTCCCTCCCTGCGCTTGCAGCTATTTCTGCAGCTCTGCAGACAGTGTCTGCAGTAGTGAGTGAGCTAAACAGCCCTGGGGCAGAGGCCCAAGCACTAGTATGCTCTCTATTCATAGTGCGAAACATGGTGTAGTTTACGGCACGGCTCTGGGCTGCACAGCACCCTGCCCAGCACACTGCCCAGTGATGCAGCACAAGCCAGTGATTGTTTCTAGCTGGCAGTCTGGATGTAGCCTCGCTGGTAGCAATAAGGGAGTTCAGCTGTATTAACACAGGCTGTTCTTTGCAATAAGTAGATATGAAAAGTAGCTATAGTATCATGTCAGTGTTCTTCATGAGATGGCTGTGTCTAGTTGCTAAGCCTTGGACTCATATAAGTGGGGTTTTCGTATTCCTGCCTCTCTCTCTGTTCCGTCAAGAAGTAAATGAGCAACAGAAATAGGATAGCACTTGAAAACCTGTTTCATGAAATGGTATACCTAGTTTTTGTGTTCCATCCAAACATCTTTGTATATGATGGAAATAACACCTGAAATTGGAAGTATGCAAACACTGAACAGCAGCCACAATGTCACCTGGGTTTGACACCTGATGTTTTACTATAAGTTTCAGTCTTCACTCCCCAGTAGCCAGTGGCAGGACCTGAGCTGTGCTTGATAAAGCTGAGAAGGAAACACTTCCAGGGTTCAAACCATACTAGATTTTGCATCTCTAACTTATTTAAAAGTGGGATTTCTTCCAGAGTGTTGGAGCAGAGGTTCCCTGTAGGAAGAGAGACAGAAAGCTCTGCTGGGAGGATTGCTTTTATTATATCCAGAGGCCAAACTTTCCCTTATGCTGTGTGCTTTCCTTTGAAAATGTTCTGTTTAACCACTGCTTCAGAGTAGGTTCTAATGAGCAAAACTGATTTCTTAATGAACCTGAGCAGACAGGTTTCCTAATGCTTTTGAACCCCAAAGTGTACTGCTCTCTCTCAGAACTGCAGTGTTCACCTGTTCCTGGCCTTTTACTTAGTCATTCCTTTACTGTCGCTAGATGGAAGCGTGAACATAGAGCTCTTAAGCTTTCCATCAGCACAGCATTCAAGCTAAAAGTGGATTTGGTTTTTTAAGATAAAATCACAGAGAGATTACATTTGTATGGTGAAATAATTTTGTCCTGCTTTGTTTCACAGTATACTCTTGACATATAGGCTTCCTGTGAGCCTAGCAAAGGTCTTCCAACTTTGTCTGATTTCTTCATTCTTCTTGTCACAAATTAAAATAGCCTAGTGGTGCAGAGGCTGTCAGCATTACCTTTGTTCTCTCTTAATATGTGTGTTTTACACATTCTCCAGGAAACAATCCTATTCCTGGAAATTCATGACATTCCATGCAGTTGTGTGGCCTTACTGATGGTGTTCTCCAGCTGCTTCAAGTGATTCAGTGGAACTTCCATTTGTGTTTGGAATTCCTGGGAGGTTTGTCATATACAGTGCTCTCAATATGTCAGAAGATGCCCAGCATAGAAAAATGCACAGTTTGGTCCCTTAAATTATTATTAGCTAGTCTAAAGGAGAAGTTGTTTACTGCATAGCCCGAGTCCTAAAGGTCTCAAGTGTAAGTATATAATATTTAGCCCTTTGCTGAGCAGAGAGTCATTGTACCATATATAGTCCAACCAACAGCTAGATCAAAACAGCATATGTGAATGTGTCACCCCCTTAGGTTTGTGTTATAGTAAACAATTGTATCTCTCACCTCAGCTGCATGAAGACTTGTTTTAATATGTAAGCATATGTGTGTGTACATCCAAATACACACAGCCTTAATTCTAAATACTTGAGTGTGATAGTTCATAGAGATAGAAATTCTGGCAAAGCAGCATGGACTGCTTGGACAACTCTGCAGATCATATCCACTAGAAACACCTACAGCTGTGAAAAGGGAAGAACAAAGCCATCAGACTGTTATCTTTTAACAGTGTGAATGGTTCGTGGAGGGTACAAAAGCACTTCTAGAAGTAATGAGAAAGAGACTTTTAAATGTGGAGTCACTGTGAAGTGGGTGTAGTCTCAGTGTAGAGTCAACTAATAGGAACCCAGGGAAAGGAACACTAAAAATGAGAGTGCTGAGTGTACACAGGGTGTATGATGACTGGATAGTTGGACTGACAATTAGTGTAGGCCACATGTCACTGTTATTTACTCCCTCACCACAAAAGACTGTCCTGAATTGTCTTCCTGTATGCTGCTTGCTCTCCTGTGAGGTTACTTGCTTCAAAGGCTGTGCCCACCATGGCTTTCATATCGAAGGAGTCCTGCGGCACATTCACTACCCGGTGAAGTATGTTGTCTTTAGGGTTGTTCCCCTGCTGAAGTAATGTGAAGTAGGCAGCACTGAGATTGTGGTAAGTGTTTTGGTATGGGGGTTTGGTTGGATTGGTTTTAGGGTCTTTTTCTTCTACCCGGTAGTTGGATTCAAATTGATTCCTAGTGAAGTGCAAAGCTCAAAAATATGACTGAAAAACAGTAAAGGGGGAAAAACCCAAACTTTTTAACTATGGCCATTGAAACAGGGGCAAGCCTGAACACAGCAGGCGTGACTGCAGTGGGGTCAGATGCATTCCAGGTAAGCGACTGTCAGCTGATGAATAAGCACAAAGCGCAGTGCAGTATGTATGCCAACTTCCGCTCTCAGAAGTAGCATTGGCCTGGACCTGTATCATGTATAAGCAGCAAAACATTCATCCTCTGCGTGGGCCAAGTCTAATGACGCAGGAAGATGTTGGGAGATGTCTTCTGCCATTACACCAGTGACTTAAAGAATCACAGTGGTACCAAAGTAGAATGGTGATGCGGAGACTTAAACTCCATCGTACCTCTGCCAATGGCAACAGTGTGGCCTATGAACTGTTCTTCCATTCTGGCCATGAAAACTTACACCAGAACATACTTTTACTGCCTAATAGCTCAGTGATGCTTAAATATGATCCAAAACCATGATTATTTTTATCTGATTGGACTCTTCTCTGTTAGGAATACCATAGCTCTTAAAGCTACCGAGTTCATACAGAAGTCACCAAACAACACTTCGTGTTTTGCTCCTTATCAGCTCTGTCTGTATCTGATAATCCTCTGTGCAGGTAAAATTACAGACAGCTCATATAGCTCAACCCCAATCCCCTGAGATTTCCTTTCTTCTGCCAGGCACCATGTTTCAGAGAAGCATTTGGATGCATGGGGTTGTGTTCTCAGTGTTGATCTGTTCCAGCAATTAACACAAAACATTGTTTATTTGGAGTTTAGGCAGCCAAGACTGCTGCTGTATTCTAGTGCTTTCCAATTCTGAGAATGCATTCTAATCCTGACTCTTTCCCAGCTAACAAGCATACCATATGTCTGATTACTCAGGTTCCCATGTAAAGTAGGAAATTAAGAATTCCAGATGATTAACAAACATTTCTCTGTGTTTATTTTGAGATGACTCTTTTAAAGTACCATAAAAAAGAAAATTAGGGACCTGTTTCTCAAACATTTACTTTATCACTTTATCATTTAGCTGTATAAAAGGATATTCTCATTAAGAATGTGCTGTTTGTGTTTTTAAATTATGATTTATTGACAAAGGTTTGCCAGCAGCAAAACATCTGCAAATAACAGTTTAAAGACAGGGGACAAAAAAGGGGATAAGTCAGTAGTGGAATCTGGGGGGGAGGTGGGGATTGAGTGACCAGGTCAAAAACATGCCAAGTTGTAGTCTAATGATAGTGAAAGACTTGAATTTTTACTTGAAACATCAAAGCCCAAAGTGTAATGCTCAGTGGACCACCACCAACAGTCTCTGATCTCTTAGCAGGACGTTGGCCAGGAGGAGCAGGCCATGTAACTTGTGATTCAGTCCAAGACAGCAGCACAGCCAGGACAACGGTCAGGATAGCTCTCCCCTCTGGCAAGCAGAGGCTTCCCTAAAGGTAGAGCTGCTTTCTATTAATTTGTAGATTCTGTGCATACATTGATTGTGAGTGGACTGGCTCTCTGTATCGCAAGATTGGTTTGTGCAAAGGGCAGGAGGCTGTTAAGAAAACCAAGCATAAGAGAACCAGTCGCTTGACTTTAAGTTGTATCTCTGTGCGTGCTTGAATGAGGGGTAGGAGATGGTGCTCATGCAGAAAAAGAAGCCAGTCTGTATATCAGAGCAGTTACAGCATTCTAGTTGGGAACATCAGAGTGAGCAGAGAGGGAGGGAAGGTTGGGAGGCAGGAGCTCTGAGGTCAGCAAGCCTGCCGATTGACCCTTGTTTAATATCCTTCCCCAGAAGGGCTTGTCCTTGCTACTGCTTGTGTATTCAATCACACCCATGAAGGTGCACTGGCGGTAAAGAAGCTTCCCTTAGTTTAAAAGTAGCATTCAGTAACTATAAAGTGTTTGTTCTGAGCTCTGGCTGTTGGGCTCCATCCCTCCTGCCTCATGTGAACTACCCCCACTCATTGCATCACATCTAAAATTAGCTAAGATGTTGTATCCTGGGAAGCACACTGCTCAGTGGCTCCGAGCTGCAACAGCCACAGCAAGTGTAGCTCCCCGGGTGGAAAGATTTTTTTCTTTCCACCTGATGATGATCAGAAGTGTAACAGAAAGAGGTAAAGCATCGTTCAAATCCCTGAGCTCTGGTTCAGCCAAAGGCAGAAAACAGGAGCTAGTCCTATTTCTTATGGCAGGTCTTTGTCTTGCTGTTTTCTCAGCAACACGAGGTACCTGGGGACAGCTGTCAATAGGTGCTCTACAGAGAACTAGTTGGTCCAAATTCCCCCCTGATGCAATTGTCCTGCTTTTGTTGTAACTGTACCAAGGATGAATGTGCTTCCTCTTTACTTAGGAACAAGAATGCATGAGATTAAACATTCTCTCAGTGTTTTACCTTCTGATTGATGCAACTTTTAGTACACAGAAAATGCTTCAGGCTTAAGTGAAGTTCTGAAGCTTTGCTTCTCCTGCCCAGACTCAGCCATTAGTACCCCTGCAATGTATTTTAGAAGTCTGTATTTTCAGTGTGCTGCTACTACTTAAACATCTGGTGCACTTAAAATTCATATTTCAAATCCACTAATCTGGGGGGAGAGGGGTTAAGAGGTGAAGCTGGACAAAAGCAAATTAGGGGAGAAGATAAACTCTGACAGACGCTCCAGGCAGCCGGGAAGCGCAAGAGCTGTCAGAGTCTGCATGCTGGATTTGAGCCGAACCAAATCACAGAAACAGTTTTTCAGTACTTGGTCTGAAAGCAATTTAGCTTTTCTGTGTTAGCGGATTATGCTGTTTTCAACAGTTGTTGGAGAGATGAGTGATGAAAAGCGTTTTCATTCTGGGTTTGTTTCCAAGTAGAGAATGTTTTTGCATTCAAACCCGTCTTGTTGCTTCTCCTGAAGCTGAGAGGGGATGTGGTCTGTCAAGCTCTGTGCAGCACCATCCCCTCAGCCCAGCCTCAGGGCTGCTTTTGGGACCCCAGCTTTTTGGGTCTGGGATGGCTTTGAGATTTTCCAGGGAGAAGAAATCAGTAGAAGGTGACGGCTGCATCCTGGCAGATGGTATGTTGGTGCTGAGCAAGGACTTCAGGATTGGGCATCCTGAACCTGGCTCACACTCTGGATTGAACTGTCACATAATAAGTGATAGTATTACTGTCTGACAGTGCCATCTGTCCTTGTGTCCAGCTGGGTTTGGAGGCTGGTATGTGATAGCTTTAACTTTGGGTACAAACCAGCACTGCTCATGGGTCTGGGATATGTCAAATACTGCAAAGCAGCACTTGGGAGCAGCAGTGACGCTTCTGGAGTTTGTAAATGATGAACCACAGAAGAGGACAATCAATAGTAAAGCCAATGTGCTAAGTTTGCAGTAATGGCATCTCTTACGTGACCTGTCCCTCTTTCCTCTGGAGTCAACAGCAGCCAGAGAGGCAACCAGAAATCAAAGTATGTCAAAACCCTGCATTTATACACATGGTTTAATCCCGTTTCTGTTGCCTGTCCTTTTGGTAGGAAGGATACTTTTAGTAAAATAAATACCCCCACATTACTTCAGATACCACCTGCCAAAAATAATGCATGGTCTTACAGAAAATGATGCAGGAATTCACAAACACACTAGTTTTCTGCAGGTAGCAAGTTGGGTTTTTTCCACTGGAACAATGGTATCTGGAGCCCCAATTGTGTTTTTTATATCAAACATGATTTTTTGGGCCTTCTTTCACTAGCTCACCTACCAGAACTGCACTAAGCCTCTACTCCCAAACCCACCACCTCTAACAACCCATGGACCATGTTTCCTATTGTGGTATCGGCTGCCTGGTCTGTAGATTCTTCACAGGGGAGGCTCAGCTCAGTTCTTTAAGTACTACAGCAGCTCTGAACAAAAATAACCCCAAAGTCCACAACAGGAAACGTTAACAATGGCAGGATTACTGGACCCTGTGTCACCATAAAGTAAATGAGCAACTGAGAGGGACTTTAGGGAACAGCAGCACCATGATTAGGTAATGGGAGGGACGGCCTTATGAGAAAGGACTAAATGAGCTAAGCGATGACAAAAGGGTGAACAGCAGAACTGCCTGCAAATGTTTGAAAGAAGAAACCATCCAGGACAGGAAGACATTCTCAAAGCTGCTGCCAGGAGTTGAGAGTAATGGAAAGAAACCAATAAAATGAATGCAGCAGTCACCATAACCGTTTCTTCAGCTCAATAAAACCACCCAACCTGGTGCTTTTGTCCACACGGAAACCTTGCTGATTTGCCCTGTTTTATTCCTCAGCCCTGTCCCCAAAGTATGGGGCTAACACTTATAATTACGCCATGGTGCAGTATTGCTTACATCTTTAAGGCTAACAGCTCTGAAGGACTCTGAGGGAGCTATGCCAACAACCTCCTCATTTGTTGAGGTGCCTCAGAAAGCCTTGACGCTTTGGCTGAGGGAAGCAGTCCTGCGCTGTGAAGCACTTTAGCAAACACTTCAGTCAGATGATGAGCTGGACTCCCACAGCTATAAATCACACCAGTGTCTCCCACATGAAGACCAAGTACGCCATCAGTGGTCCCTGAAGCAGACAGGTCAGAAAGCACAGGGAGCCAGAATTACCCACAGCTCTCCATGGCAGGCCTTCAGTCTGCATCCCAATGCAGTTAATATCCTTGCAGCAAAACAGCTGTGAGGCCTCATGCTGTATTTGTTTCCATTAACTCCCCCCCAGCAGGCTTATATGTTTGTAGTTGTTTACATATTTCTACTGCCCCAAGGGATACTCAACACTATCCCAAAGGTTCGGGGGAGTCATTAGAGGGCAAGTACCCCTCTGATGCTGAACTTGTCCCTCTCTTCCTTCTGACAGAGATATAAATCTTTCTTGGAAACTCTGGACAAAAGTCCCTTCAAATATGTGGTTTCTCTCCACAGCAGTTTTCAGTCTGCGCTTTTTGAATTGCTGGGCCAGGAGTTTGTGTTTCCAATTGTCGCTCTCCGAGACGCTTGTCTATTGTTAATGGGATCCCAACCGCTTTACAGCCTGCTCTCTTTATAGCCCCCCAAGGCCCCGTGCCTTGAGCCTGAGGGCTTCCCATCACAATTAGCGCTGCCGCCACCCCCCCCGGGGCTCCCTTATACCGACTTTACGCCGCATCTCTTCAGCCGGCGCCCACTCCGCCGGGGATGCCGGGGGCTCTCCGCTAGCGAGACCCGGGGGGAGGCCTGCAGGGCGGCACGTCCGGGGCTGCTGCTGCTCTGCCCGGCCCGACCCGACCGGCACCCCCGGCCGCCGCCTGCGTCAGCCCGGAGACGTGGCCCTGCGGAGGGCGGAGCGGCGGCGGGCGGAGCGCGGCTGCGGGCGGCCTGGCCTCCGCTCCCCGCCCGGCACGGCCCGGCCCTGCCCTGCCCGCCGCGCTCAGCCCCGCACCGCGGCATGACCGCGCTCCCGCACGGCCGACCCTGACCCCGCGCACCCCGCAAGGTAAGAGCCACCGGTTGCCTGCCACCGGCCGTCCGCGGTGAGCCGGGGAGGGGACGCAGCCCGGCGCTGTGCTCCGGGAGGGAGGGGAGGGGAGGGAAGGGGAGGCGAGACCCGGCAGCGGCTGCGGGATCGCGCTCTTCTCGCCGGCGGCAACGGCGGTGCTGCCCATCCCTGCGCGGCGCCGGGGGAGACAAACTTTATCTGGGCTCGCCGCACCCCCATCCCTCCCCATCCATCCCCTGCCGGGCCGCGGCGCTCGGGCGGCCCCGGGGGTGCCCCGCGGGGCGGCGGCCCGGAGCCAAGCGGAGCTTCCCGGCAGCGGGGTCGGGAAGCAGTCGCCGTGGAGACGGGCGGGTTGAGAGAAGCCCTTGGCGGTGTTTTTCCCTTGGGAAAGAAGCGTAAACCCAGCGCAACCCATCCCGCGTTACAGGGAGGCGGCGGCAGCGCGGTGCGGGCAGCGCGGTCCCTCGGTGGGGTACCGGCTGGGGGTACCGGCTGGGGGTGCCGGCGGGTCCTTGTCGCGGGGCCGGGGGGGAGCGCAGCCCCTGGTGGCGCTGCGAGGCTCTGGCGTGCCCCTGGCTCTGCCTTCGGAGAGATTTGAGGAGGAGAAAGAAGCCAATCCTGATCTGAAATCGGTTCAAAGCCAGCTCTGCCTTGTCGCAGTGTGATGGGCGGTTTTGTTCATTATTCACGAAATGCAGTTTGTCCAGTTCGCTGGAAAGAGTTGACCAAGCAAAATGAGAGGCTTACGAAAGACTGCCGAGTGCGTCCTGCTAGAATTTCTTTAAGATGAAAACGTGTAAAAGTGAGGTGTTTTATTGCCCGGATCACTGTGTGAGCTAGGCTTGCCTTTGTTAATTCTTTTACTTTCGGAATAAGTACTTTTTGCGAGGAAAGAGTCAGTATTATGAGCAGCACTGTCTGAAGACAGGGTTTGCTCCTACAGAGTGCTGTAGGCTTGAATGATGCTGTGGAACATTGGGGAGGCAGAAAGGTGCTTTGCAAGGTAGTGGAGGAAAAGATAGCAACAGTGGAAGTTAATAATAATTATCCCCCTTCCCAATTCAACCAAGTTTGCACATTTCCCTCCCCCTGCTTCTACTTTTCTTTTTGGCATGATGAAGGCAGTCTGGAGGGTAGCACTCACTCTTCTGGACATGCCCCTTTGCCCCTGTGGCTCAAATCAGCATCAAGAGCTGGGTTTAGCACAGGTCCAAGTGAACCCTAATTTTAACCTGGCCTTGGGTTCCTTCTGTGTTGTAAGTGCCATGGGGCTGCCAGCAAGGCGCAGCAGCCTGGTGCTTAGCACCTGTGGTTTGTGAATCATTTCCTTTTCCAGTTGCGTTCTGAGTTTGTTACATGTGTGGCCACGGGGATGCTGTTTTTTTCCAGTCTGAATGCTAACGGGCCCTGCTGCTGGAGGTTTACTGTAATGTAACTTTCTGTGGGCTTCTTATTGTTATTTGCACTTGTAAGCGACTTTAGAAAGAAACTTCTGATGGAAAGCCTAAAAGTGTAGTTACTTTGTGTGACTGGTGTTGGAAAAGGCCAGGGCTGGTTGGCAGTGAGCAACAAAACCAGAGAGTGCTGAATCCTTCGTGCGAGTTCCTTGCCTCAGTGCTTGGTGCTACCTTGCAATGAGTTCCTGTACCAGTTGGAGCTGATTTCCTCTCGCATCTGGGTTTTGAGGCCCACAATGAGAGGCTCTGAGGGGGTAGAGGGTCATACAGTACTCAGGTGGCCTCAGCACCAAAGTGACACACAGCAAGACCCAAAAGAAGGAATTGGGTCAGAGTGCTGGGAGGAGCAGTTCCCCTGATTGTCCATTGACCTCAGTTGCAACAGTTGAAGTGGCCCCTATTCAAGCACCAGAAAGGCACTTCCCAGGACAAGCCTTTTTGAATGCTGCAGGAAGTAGAAAGTATTTCCATTACTGTCCAAACAATTCACAGTAACAGGAGCTCGGGTTTGATTTTACAGGAGTTCTTTTCCTCTCTGAGAGAATTTAATGAAAAGGTATTGTCCTCGTTGTCACAGAGCTGTGCAGGGCAGGGGAGGGACTGTGTATTGAAGGAAACAATGAAAATGAAACAGTTTACCTCAGGGAAAACAAAAGAGAACCCCCAAATTCTCTTAAAAACCTTACTTAGTAAAGCAGAGAAGCCATGCTGTTTCCAGAGTGATTTGCCAGAAGAACGTTAACAACTGTTGGATTTCACATGCTCAACATAATGGAAACTTTACTCTCTTCTTCATACTTAAGCTGTTTGCCCAGGGATTTTTTGTGACAAAACTCTGGTGCAGATCCAAGCTATAGTGCAATGACTTGTGTTGGGGTTGGCGTTTCTAAGATCTCTTTCCCACTGAGAGGATACTGGGTTTGATTCACTCTGTCAGGCATGTGTGAGTATGCCCTTTGCTCCACTGCTTTCATTCATAATGCAGGGAAGGCATCACTGGCTTCCAGGCAGGCGAAGCATCTTAGAGCTGTCTTTAAACCTGACAGAGCCTGGCTGCACTTTCCTGCGCTGTATTCATCCTAGTGCCTGACACAAGCAATTAATCAGATGCAGCATAAGCTTTACAACTGTAAACTTTCTGTATCATCCAGAGAGCCACAGGCTTGGATCAGGATGGTATTTCCAGACAATTTTCTAGTCTGGAGGTTTGTGTCCATTCTGTTCCCATCTCCTATGAAAGGCTGATTTACAATCTAATGTTCAATCAGGTCAGGGTTTTAGAAGGTAGAAAAGTGTCATGTGTGTGCTTTGCACATTTTCCATTTGCTGGGGAGAATCCTTCATTGAGATACAGTGCATGGTTTTCCTTAGTTTTAAAGTAAGGCAAAGGCTCCTTCTGAGGTGCAGAACGGCACCTTTCTGCATGGAAAGTTGCTATTGCTGCTGTCATGGTGAGCACAAAGTTCTACTGAGTTTGAACCACCATAAATGAAAACACTTGGCCCTGTAAAATAGCATTAAAAATCCATTTCTCACTGTCAAAGTAAACTTTAACTTTTCCATTGGCTTTCAGGTGAGCAGCATCCAGCCTTTTGTACCAACTTCAGATCCTGGGCTAAACTACTACTAGCTGAAAATGGAGATGCTAGCTCACATCTCCCTTTAGTGGCAATAGCTCATAGTGATTCTCTATTGATGGGAACCCCAAACTGCATGAGCCAGCAATACAATAAGATGGCTGAAATGCTGAGAACATTTCCAGTTTTATATACTCAGCATCGAAAGCAAGGTGGGATTTTTGGATTAACTGTTTGCTCTGGAGCACATGGTGAGGCAGAGCACAAGTCAAGCCTTGCCCTGAGCATGCAGTGGAGGTAAGACCCAGATATAAGTGTGCTTCACAGCAGAATGCAGCAGCTCAGAAGTGCCAGTTGCTGTCTGAGAGCAGGTTTGGTGTTCTGACCACTGTTAGAGATCTCATGTTCCAGCTGATGGGAATGAGCTGTCTCAGGGATAGATAGTTTTCATGGGTGTTCACAGACAATATTGCTGGAAAAGCCTTCTGTAAAGTGCAATGTGATTAATAAAAAGCATTTGCTCTTTGCCATCATTTACCCATCACAGCATAATTTCAAAGACCTGCACACCCACTCTAGTGTGGTCAGACACCCGCCTCAGCAACAGCTTTGATCTCACAAAGTTTAGGTTTGATGGAAACAGCCTTTCTTTCGGTTTTGTGATGCAGCTACAGACTTCTTGGTGGAACAAGTTTAGAGCTAGTTCCCCTTCAGTGGGCCATGGCTGGACACTGAGAAAGTCTATAGGGAATTTAGGCAGATACTTCTGGTATTCCACATCTCTGAAGTTTATGATCCCTTAAAGTCATCTTATGTTAACAGGTTTTGTAGCTGTTCATGTTTATCTTCGAGTGTGTGTAGATCACATCAATTTAATGTGCTTGGATTTACTTTCTTATTCTTTCAGGCGTATAAATGAGACTATGAACTTTATTTTTATTGTCAGGGATTTCTTGTCACAAAGGATGGTTCAGGGGGAAGAAAACTCACCAGCTGTGTTTTGGGCTGAAAATACCTTTGTGTTTATCCAGGCGCTTTGGGGTCCATGGTTTATGAGACTATTGCAAAGTGTAGAAGGCTCTCTTGTGTAGCGTGCAAGTAGGAGCAGAAAAGATCCTTTATATGAGGTCTCACAAATGGTGAAAACAGCCATTTCTTTACTGGTTTTGGCTGAATCACTGCATAAAAAGTTTTTAACTAACTTTTCAGATGGTTGAGCTGCTTAAGGCTCAGAATGGACCCTTTGTGCTTCCTGTCCCAATTAGGAATGAATTTTTAATTACATAAGCTGAACTTTCTTATTATGAGCACTTTTATTAGCCTGAGGCCCCTAACTGTTCCTTTGACAACGAAGGCACTGGTTTGCGTAATACTGCCTGTCCTTTGACATGCTGCAGCATTGTTTCTTTCTTCATTACCTGAGTGTGTTAAATAAGTGTTTGTGGAAAACCTGGTGCAATTTTGATTAAACCTTGATGTGAGTTTACTTTTCTCAATCATTACGACATATTTCAGGAGTACTAAAATGCCACTTGCTGGACAGTTTCTTGCTCAGTGCTTTGATTTGCTGCTAAACGTTTTCACTGGCATTAAGAACATTTTGCAGCTCTGGAAAGAGGGCCAGGAGCTTGAGTGATAGCCTTGATAAACGAAGAATGTTACTCCCAGAGATGAAAAATGGAAAGTATTGCCTTTGAAGTAGTCTTTGACATGGAAATGCAGAGTGTACTTTCCTTTAGATTTGGACAAATAGCTCAGCAAAGCCAAATCTCCACATGGGCTATGTGATTTCATGGCGACTTTATCAGGCTGAATGTAGCCCTAAATATTTTTTGCCTCAGTCTAACCCAGTTGAAGTCAAAGAGCTGCTGACAGTGGGAAGCCTTTTTGGTGTGTAATGCATGAAAAAGTACCATGACTCAGTTGAAGCAAACAACAAGGTTATTGTCTGGGATCCGTTACCAAAACTGCACTTTCTGTACGTGTAGGTGGAAATTGCAGCATATATTTTGAAATGCTGTTTATTAAAGTTCTTCCTCCTTCCATCCTTTCTGTCTCTTCTTTACATCCTTTATGTCTCCTCTGAGTTCTTGATTCAGGCCTTTAAGCTTCCACTGCTACAGCAGATGCTACCAACAACAGAGCAAGGGGATTCCCTGATGCTTTTGAATCCACTGTGCTCCCTCCTGGGTGTGTGCAGACAGCGTGGGTTACACATCTTTTGTAGGACCACCAAGTTGTGGGTGCTGAATGATGTCTTCTGTGGGCTTGACTGTATGTTGTCTGCTCCTCAGACTGCAAACTAATACCAGCTGTGGCACGTCATCTGGGTGAGGTGTAGTATGAAATCAGATTCACTCCAGTGGCTTTGCATTCAGGCTCAGCCACTGCAGAGAACTGGAAAAAGCAGTGTGTTGTGGTTTTGTAGTACTATTCGTTCATATTGACCACCAAAGGTAGTAAAGAAAGTCGATACCTTTCTTCTTTTGCAGCTGGAGAAGTGATGGTTTGCCAGGTCATTTTGGTGTGCCCAAAGCTCAGGGATTACATAGCCAGTTCCCAGTGGGAACTCCTGACTCCTGCTCTGTGGTTCCTCCAGGCCACATTTCCTTGCCAGCCTCAGCCCCAAGAAGATGTAGTTGTTTGAAAATACAGTAAACACATGGACTTTTAAAAATAACTGCTTGGATGCAAATGGTTTGTTTTCAGTAGTTTCTCAGTTCCTTAACTTAGCATTTATGTTTCAGCAACAGCATCATTTGTTTGTATTTCTTACTTCAGGGTGATGGTATTTCTTCCTATGAAAATCTGCCTTACAGTCAATGGAACAAAAAGTAACCCAGCGTGTCTGAGGAAGTGACAATGTGTGATACTTTTTTGCCCTACTCCCAAACAGCATTCGGAGGAGTTTTTCCAACCCCAAAATGTTGTAAATTTTGTGCTTAAATTTCATATGGCAGGAAACACCAATGGCTGTAAAGCCGTGTAGGGTAACTGGTCTCCTGAAATGCCTCAAATACAGGGAGAAATTAGTATCAGAGATACTACTGTATGTCAGCATAGTTCAGGAAT